>OOFJ01101078.1:0-11430 GCA_900323375.1 Benthosema glaciale
GCGAGCATACGGAGAGAGACATAATAATTTAATGAAAATCAAGATTTAACGTCCTGTCTCACTAGCACAGCACTAGGCTACTGGCTAGCTATCACAAACACAAGAAGGCTTGTGTGTGTGTGCACAGAGAGAGAGAGAGAGAGAGAGAGAGAGAGAGAGAGAGAGAGAGGTGCGCCCTGTGCGCTTGACGGGCACGTACATCTTGCACGTGAGATGTCAAAATGAAAAACAAATGATGCGCCTATATGTATCGGGTGTACTGTGGATCGCATGAAGTCTTGCAGTGTGTGATCCCTTGTCGGCTATCAATCGTTTAGTGTGAGGTCCACTAAGATAATTGACAGACGATTTTTGAAAAAAGACTCTTGTAGTGTGGAATACATAACGATATGATTACTCGCCGAGGACAAAAAACTCCTGCAGTGTGTACGAGCCATAAGTCAGTCTTGTAGACACAGGCCATCAAATTGGCATTATCGCTTTATTACTGTGAATGCACATCATTGCTGCCACACAGTGCATGCATTACTCTTTGACTGTGAATATACTATTATAGTATGTGACCGTCAATATATTCTCCATTCCCACACCCTTGCTGCTAAGTGGTGTCTCTTAATTGCACATGAAGAGATTGGGCACTGCCTTATTTCTATATATTCTTCTTAGTTGAAGTTGAGTAAAGAATAGAACTTGAAAGTAATAGTGTTCGCTCACACTGCATGGCCTATCTCACAACCTATAATCCTGAAATGTATTAAAGTTGCAATTGCATCAATGAAACCTGCCTATAGCCTATGCTGATTATTGGTTAATTTTAAAATATGGATGATAAATGGATTAGGATTATGAGAGCAGCTACAGGTGAAGTGAATTAGGTGGAAAAAGGGTAAATTACTCCCTTTTTAATCAAACATCCATATCTTGGCGGTTGGGTGGAGCATAGTTCAGTTCAGATCTCGCAGGGCAGATGATGAGCCACAACATTTTCACACTCAAGGTATGCTATTGTGTATGGTCATTGGTCTCTCACTGTAAACTGCCTTACAGAAAGGCTCTGCTACACTAAATGGAACAGAGTCTTAATTAGGAAAATATCATTGGCAACACCTGTAAATCATGTAACATTAACCTACTATTTTATTACAATGTGGCTGCCTTGACAAAGGCCTATGCAATGGTCCTGTGCATGTTAACCACAACTTTAATCAAATCTAACGTGAGTTTTTGAGTGGTACTAGCCAGTAGCCAGTGGCCACTATAACTATACCAGCCATTTCCGTCCGACAGTCCCCATGTATGTAGGGCAGGCCTATGTCTGTCTAAATGTGTACAGCAATAGCGTTGGTTGACCACCAAGTGTCACTGTTGAGCAGTCTAACACACAGACACACGCACACACACACGCACGCACACAAGCAAAGACACACACAGCACCACTCATTTCAGACATGTCTGATTTTTGCACAGCGTTGTGTGTTTATGTGTATGAGCCATTCTTGTACATTCTTGGTTCGATCCCCAGCCGGGTCATACCAAAGACTGTAAAAATGGGACCCAATGCCTCCCTGCTTGGCACTCAGCATCAAGGGTTGGATTGGGGGTAAATCCCTGCGACATACTAGCGTCATGTCCAGGGGGTGTACTTGTACATCAAGCTGCCTCACGCTACAGAAACAGGAGATAGGCTCCTGACCTATGGGCCTCATGGCTCGGCAAGGCTACTTATTCTAGAAGTGGGGAGAGGGGTAGCCACGGTCATTAAGTATGAGATACAATGAAATAATTACTTTTTGACATGTTCCTAAACTACTGGAGACACTAGAGCATAGAAATACTTAAAATAAAAATAGCATGGAGGAAAAGAACAATCGCTGTCTGCTGACCACTGTGTCACCAGTTCAGCCTGCAATATACAACATAGCAATTAGACACTGAGCACCCATCATAATTACCAATTATAATATAATGATCATTTACTGGCAAAGTGGCAAGCCCAACTTCCTACCTCCTAGCCCCGAGGCACCTGTGTACCAGGCAGGCAGGAATCTGGGCTCATCACAGGTCTGGTCTACATGGTACTACCATGGAATACAGAAACATAGTATTAATTCCCCAGCATAAATAAATATGTACCGTACATTAAAACCACATAGGTTGGTTGCATGCCAAAGGGCTACCTTTAGAATACAGCCATAAAGCATGAACCAAATATACAAGTAAATATAACTTTGCTCTGCTAACGAAGAGTGTGGTCCAACACAGTCTCTTCTGTTCAGCCCAGCTTCACAGCCATAGTAGGACTGCATGACAGTTTCTAAAGGCACAGTAACACCAGTAATATCTCTCCTCTGAATAGAACATATTAAGCATAACATACTGTGTAAGCATTTTTGTAACATACCTTTTAAAGTTAGTTTGCGCGCACACACACACACACAGGTGCTGGTGAGCAGCACTCCCCTTCAAACCATAGACATTATAAAATATAGACGCCTCACTGGCCGCTGTAGTCCATTGGAGCGACGAATGTGCATAGGAGGGCGGAAGTACGACGGAAGAGTGGAAGGCACGCTACGTCCCGCTGTCACTCAAGTGATTACTGGCCAATCACAGCGCATCTTTTCCGGGAGTTATCAGATGCGCTGCAAGGAATCTCGGGAATGTTTTTGCCCTCTCTTGAGCTCATTCGCTCGAGAGCCAAGAGGGCACTGACGCACGCGGAAGCTTTGAAGTGCCCTCTAATGATTCGCAAAGAATGTTGGGAAAATGTTGCCCTCCTACGAGCATACGCGCTCCAGAGCCGGAAAGGGCGTCTATGTTTATATGTCTATGCTTCAAACTGACAGGCACAAACGAGAGTGAGTTCAGTTGCTCTTCAGTTGATTCTGACAAATTCTGACAAAGAAGTGTGTTATAAATAAAATCCATTATTATTATTATTACTTGTGGCTTGGTAAAATAAATCGATCCAAATACCTACCTTGAGCAAGGTCTTCTTCGCTAATCTACATTAACTCCAACAATCTCCAAAATGTGTATCAAATGTTGAGACGCATTCGTTTTCCCAAGTTAGTGCACACTTCTACAAACTTCACCAAAAACATAACCAAAAGTTGCCTTCCGATCAGCAATATATGCGCCAGCTGAGATTTGACACAAATAACAGCTCCCATGCTGGGCATAGTTCCCAGAGGAGCCTTGTTCTTGTGTTCACACATTTGCATATCCTCTGAATGTGACTATTTTGGACATAAAAACCATAATTGAACTCCAGTGGTATTAGTTAGACAAGGTTATTTCCATCCCTTGCACACTGTAATCACATAATATAGATGTTGTGCCGTGCCGTCTCTGCCCAGCTGTTCTTATAATAAAGCACATAAACATTGTGAATTTACTTATTCTATGAATTGTCAGAAACTGATACAGGGATCAAATGTATGACCTTCAGTATACAAGCCAGTCACTCTGTCCACTACTTGGCCACGCTGCAGGCCACCTGCACTGCAGTGCAGTGGTTCATGTTTTCCACCAAAGTGTGATATTTACTTTCCTTCCTAAACATCAATATCCCCTGCATGGCCCTGTGAACTGAATAAACAATGAAGTCTAAGCTGTCTTTTTTTTGTGCCAAACAGTGTTCTGGTAAACACTGTCCTCTAGTGCTCTGAAATGTAATATTTGAAGCCTTGTGACAGCTCATTTTATTTGTATATTCATGTACTGTGTACTTTTATTTTATATACATATCTAACTAACTAACTAACTAGTACTTAAACTGCAATACATAGACGTAAAGCTAAATTGAACACTGCCAATGACCAAGGACAATGAGTATTAGACCAACAAAGTACTCTTTGTGACTTGTTCTAACAACAGTGTACCGTTTGCTATTAGACCCGTTTTTTGAACAGTCTAGGCTTAGATTAGACGTTGAAATAACGTTGTTTGTTGTTGAAACAACGTTGTTTCAACGTCTATTTATAGACGTCTAAAAAATAACCTGGCTAATCAAGGTCTAAATATAGACCGTCTATAGATAGACGTTGAAACAACATTGTTTCAACAAGAAATAACGTTGTTTCAACAACAAACGTTGTTTCAACGTCTAATCTTAGCCTAGACCGTTAAAAAACTTCAATTTTTAGACTATTTTTACCCCGTTTTCTAGACCACCCTTTAGACGTCTAATAGACTACAAAAATCCCCAGTGGGGACAAAAACCTTAAGAGTTTAATGTGCTTAATGTCCTATCCAAATTGTAATTAAATTTGGGCAGCAGAGTTTAAAATTATCACAAATTGTCCTTGCTTTACCTTTCATCACCATCATACATGTTTTGATTTCCAATATTTTGTAAACATTTGTAAGCCACTTTATTTCAAATTATGATTAGATATTCCTCATACTGGAATAAAGCTTTTCACTCATGACCCTTCTTTGTTCCAGTGAAATAAGTGGCTTCCAGTGATAGTGTACCGTGCAGAAAAATATAGCATAATAGCTACAATTAGATATAAATGACTGCAACCATGCTTTAATTAACGGCAATCTTCTGATGGCTTTTAGCTTGGCTGACAGTCTCCCTTAACGAGGCATGGACTGTAGCTATCAGACAGCATGCAACAATGAAGAGAGGAGGGCGATCTACAAATGACCTGATCCCTCTAATGCTTCTCTCACCAGTTGGTTTCACCTGACCACGTCACATTGTTGGCACAAGGTCAGGGTGATCCCGAATCCACATTCTCCTCAGTTGTTCTTGGCATTGAACTGTAACAGACTGGTATTCAGTTCATCAAGTGGAAGTGGGGAAAGGCCGCGGGATACTTGAGATGTAAATAGAACATAATGGTGCCATTATAATTGTGCCTCTTCACTCTGTCTGATCGTACTCCATCTGGCTAAATCAGCATTGGCAGGATAGCGAGTACTTCAGTACAACAGTTTCTGTTGTGATGCATGCAGTCATTATCTTGTGGCCAGTGACACAATGTATTTGCTTTGTCACAAACGTCTATGTGGCTTGGCGTGGATTGGCTTTTGAGTGCCAAATAATTTCAGTCAAATCAGTTAGATCATATTGTATGCAGCACACAGTAAATGAAATGGACAATGGGTCCAGTTTGCAAAAATACCTCTCTTAAAGTAACACTCAGGGTTTTACTGTGTAGGATATAGTACTGTATAGCAAGATGAGATTTGCATAAAACTTACATAAGCTACAGTTAAAACATTGTCCTCTCATCCTATAAACATCAGATACTTTTGTAACGTGTGTGGCGACAGCAGCAAACGTTAACGTTGTGACATTTCCACGTTCCTGCTACTTGGCAACCTCTCCTGTTAAATCAGTTTAAACAAACAAACAAACAAACAGAGGAGGTCACCCAGACTTGGTACACATGAGCCTGTTTTGGACAGTGTTGCCATGTCCGCTTATTATAAGCGACTTTGCGATTGTTTTTCCTGTTCCTACTTCCTTATGTTGTTTAACCAGTGCATTTTCATGTCAAGGAAGCTTAAATTCATATGTAATTGTCCATGGACCCCCATCTGAAAATAGCAGATAGGCTATTTTCAACTATCCAATGTACAGTAGGCCTATATAGGATTAGCGTGCTCATGTGGCCTGATACTCGCTTCTTTTGGGCTTGTTTTCATATACCTGGTTGCCTATTCTTTCTCGCAAAATCTGACCACTGGTTTTGGTACACACCTTAAACCACATAACAGGATACATATCGGTTGGTGACAGACATAGATATATATAAGAAAGCTAGATGGCTCGCCTGCCCTGCTGGCCAATGGAGAGCGACAACGTCACGTGTCGGCCATCTTACTTCAGTCAGTCAGTACTGTATGCTCTATGGCAGTTCAAACAAAAACAGTCATAACTCGCTCAAATCTTGACTGATTTACAAACTGATTGGTTTGGTCAAGATTTGAGCGAGTTATGACTGTTTTTGTTTGAGCTGCCATAGAGCATACAGTACTGACTGACTGAGGTAAGATGGCTGCCGGGCAACTACGTCAGAGACTCCACCTTGAGCCATCTAGCCTTTATATATGTCTATGGTGACAGATGTCATGTCATCAATGACTTTGACCTTTCTCACCATTCGATGGGTATATTTTCAATAAAGCAAGGCAAATAAATTTGTATTTGTATAGCTGTATAGTAATTTTGTATTTGTATAGCTGAGTACATTTCAACAACAAGGCAATTCAATGTGCTTTACATAAAGTAAGCAAAAGGAAATTCACATCATAAAAGGACGTTTGAAATGAAAACGGGGAGGAAAGAATACATTAAAATGTCTATCTTCTTGATCGGAAATACCTATTCTGGACACAGAGCAAAAGGAATGAAAGGACATTTGAATACAAAAAAAAGTTAATTAAAACAGAGAAATAAAGAAGCAAAATAGTGCAATACAATAAATAAATCTCAAAAGGCAGCATGTTATTCTGTACATTAGATAATCTAATGTCAATTAACTTAAATTGTTATCATAGATAAACCAGTGGTTTTAAATCATTTTCATATCAAGGCCCATTATTTAATCTGCATTTTAGCCACAGACCACCGTCTGATGAGATTCAACCTACACTCTCAAGAGTAATTAAGATTACAGATTTGTATGATATTTTGTTTTATTCATCTTGCCTCCAGAACATTTCAAATTTAAAAAAGCCAAAAAGTGAAAACTCAAAGATGTGGTCAGTATTGGATGTAATATAATAGAATATAGTACTTCTGCTTTTCAGAAGGAAAATGCAGTTAAAAAAAGAAAAAAGAATAGAACATATTTAAAGGACAATACTCTGACATTCATATGCAGTGAAATTGCTGATGCAACTTCTATGGTCCTCATATCGCCTGCTCATTTTTGTACATTTTGTCTCCCCTCTGGCTCACAATGCCTTTCTGCAAGAAAACACATTTTGTAAACAAGCTAAAACTGCATACACGTAAAGCCTGATCATGATTTTATGTGATTAATACTGGCAGCTATGTGCTGGTGTTGTGTACTGAAGATAGGTCACAAATTATTAATTATTAATTATCACTAATAATTTTGAGCTTGTACTGTTAGATTGGCTATTTTTGTGTGCAAACCTTTGCACCCCTAAATGTCACCCACCCACACACTGAATAAGAACAAAGGTTACGGAGCCTCGGCTGAGTGGCTAGAGAGGCTGTCTAGTAATTGGAAGGTCACCCTCGGTCCACCCAGTCTTTGTCGAAGTGCCCTTGAGCAAGACACTTTCAAATTCTACATAAAGCCTATGTGCAAATGTAGCTAATCAAGGACACACTATTATTAATATTACTAGGCCGGTGCGCTGGAATGCTACAAGTTGGGAACGATGCAAATAGCCTCCTAGGGAATGCATGCCCCACGCCCACTGTCTGTCTGTCTGCCTGTGTCCCTTTTATGCCCATATGGAGATCCATGATGTTATCAGAATGTGGAGAATTGGCTAAATCAAGCTGAGTCTGTTTTTTGTAATATTTGAAGTTTCTCAGAAAACTTAGGTCAGGATTTGTAAGGTGTTTTTAGAATCTGACCCAGTCCTAATTAAATGGGAAGAAACACTACACAGAAAAAAGTTATAGTGAATATAGTCTTTAGTCTGAATATACGCTCACTTGTCTTTATGGACACTCAGTGGCATCCAATGTTGTGTTAGTGGGGTACTGCTGATCATCCTGGAAGTTGGCAACTGCCAATGGCATGCAGGGCACAGCCTGGCGCTGCAGCGTATACTAATGACAAGACACATGCAAATGACAGGGGGAAAAATGTAAATACCGCTGTCACAATCAATTCAATGCCAAGCATGGATTTATGATTTATGCATAAAAATTGAGATAGAGAATATATATATACTGTACTCCACCCGCACCTGTGGTAATTTGATCTTCACATCTATGCTGTCTGCAGAGGAAGCCACAACTTGTGCAGAAACCTCCTGCATGGTGTTTGTGACGTCTTGCTGGTAGAAGCCAAGGAGGAATGCCATGCCTGGGATGTATCGTTCAATCCTGGAGAAAGGCAGAATCCTCATTTAGCCATAAAATGCATGCACATTTTCTGTCATGAATGTTAACGCTGAGTGCACTTTCTCTCTCTCTCTCTCTCTCTCTGTAACCCGGCGTGCGTGTGTGCGTGCGTGCGTGTGTGTGTGCACGAGGACAAGTTTCCTGCTGGTTCTCGCAGGATAAATGGTTGTTTTATACTTAAAAATCACACGTGTGTGAAGTGAGGGACGCTCTTATACATCATCATGACATAAAATCGACACTATGCTAATTTGCTCAAACATGTAAAATTCTTGTCTGTGTGGACAAAATACTAGTCCACATGACGTATATTCTCCATTTATTATCAATGGGAATTTAATCTTTGTGTAGTACAATAATAGTTGATTTGCTCGTCCACATATGACGTAAATTGTCAATGGGACTTTAATCTTTGTGTAAGACGAAAATCTACACTAATAGCTGAATATAGGAGGGGCTAGAACCCCTCAAAGATATTTGGGGGTTCTAGCCTCTCTTCAGAATAAAATCACCCAGAACAACTATACAAAGTAAAAGCCCTCTCTCTGCTGTACCGTCTGCCCATAGCCACCATGGCGTCTGGGATCCTGGCCCAGTGGGCAGCGGCCTGGACCGCTGGCTTGGAGCCTGGCAGGTGTGCAGCCCTGCCAGCTTGTATGGTCAGGCTGTAGGTCTGGCATTCGGCTCCCCAACTCATGTGGGCCTGTTGGACACACAAGAGAACGTCATGGATGAGAGCCTGCGTGGAGAGTTTGTGAATTAACCCTGCATGGTGACCCTGTTTTGGACATGTCATCATAAGGTGACTCAAAAATTGCATACAAAACACAACAAAAATAGCAGCTTGAGCTTATAGATCGCCATTTGTTGCCATTCGATGCCATTCGTACAATTTGTACAAAAAGATATACTGTATAGGGCGGTGGTTAAATTAAATTAATTTGATTCGATTTCTTTCTTATTGTTAGCATAGACTATAACACTTCCAAGACCGTATATGTCATATCAGAATGGCTCTGGGACATGTTTTAAGATGTATTTGAATTATATATTTAATTTGATATGAACTATATCAGCTTTGGCAATGGCAAGACTCTTATCCTTATCCTTTCAGAAGGACCCCATGGGATTGTGGTCAGCTGTATAGGTTTACAGACAAAATAGAGCAAGAGCGAAGTGCTTGTTGAATCCTATGATCTAAGCTACGGTAAGCTAAGCGTTGCCAAATAGACCCTACCCACTATTTCTAAATAAATAAAATCCCCCCCCAAAGTCACTGTCCTTTCCTGTCCTGTATTATTTACCGTTACTTTAGACCGGCATGTATCCACTAATGCATCCGTGCACATCTTCCAGTTGGCCTCATCTGCCACCTGGGAGATGATCAGCTGAACATGGTCCACCGGAGCCTCTGGCATGTAGTAGACCTCTGTGTTGTAGCCATCAGGCTTCGCGTTGCCACTCAAAGCCATGGCTTTGATGTTGAGCACAGCTTCAGATGCTGACTCCATACCCTTTGATAAGAAATATGAAATATCAAACAGAAATATCAAAGAGTTGTTGTGTTGTGGTGTGGTCCTGGCATAGTGTTAATGCTTTGGTTGTTTGGCATAACTTATAGGTGGCTTCGGAACTTGAATTGAGTGACATCTGGCATAATACTTCAACTTTGCTACAGCAATGATCCGGTATAATTGGAATATGTGTCCTGACAATTAAACTGCTTGGTTGAAACTATTTTAGTCTCAGTCTCCCCTTGTAATATTGTTGATAAAGGCGTTCAAGCTTATTCTTGGTGACTGTAATTATTGCCAGACATAACATCACAACAAGTAAAACTACAGCTGACGCGTCATTCTTTGTCAAGCATTTTAAAGGAATAATTTACTTACTCTTATGTCGTGTTGGCTTTGTTGAGCTTTGGTGACCCTGCTTGTGTGGTTGCTAGATGAGACACTTAACTTCCTTGTGGCTTCCTGTGAACCATTGTTGGTAAAAGCACACACACATTGATTAGTTGTGGTTGAGGAGGTGTGCTGGTGATAATAGCCATGCAAGTGCAACCATGTATACCTCGGAAAGCCTCCGCAGTGTTTTCAGCAGTTGGTGTGTAGACTGCTTAGATTGCGTACTCACTGGATGTGTGCTGTTCGGTCCAGCCTTTACCTCAATGTGGATTTTGTCAACAGGTTTGAGTGCATGGGCTGAGGATGGAACAAGTTACAAATAGAAGAGTCATGGTTTAACATAATATGTATGGGCATTCACATTTGATAGTATTTGAGTGTTGCTGCTGGCTGGGTCACAGTGAAAATGAAATTGGTGTACAGTTTGTTTCATTTGATTTCATATGTACTAATGTATCTCTCCTTGCTAATGTATCTCTCTTGTCTCTCACATTGTGCATTAAATGGTCAATGGACTGCATTTATATAGCGTCTTTTATTGTGACCTCAGGTTGCATTTACTATGAAAACCTGCATTTCCCGTCAGTCCGTCCGTCCGTCCGTCCATCACCCACCCCACACCTCCATATACTGTACGGTCATGCCTCGTGACATCACGTGACATCATCAGGGATGGAGATCCCCAATGTCATCAATATTGGCCATGGCCAGCAACTCTACTTGAGAGTTCTCAACAGGTCCGAAAATCAGGCCCGGCCCTACCTGTCCTGAGCCCTCATCAAACCCTGTATATAGTACACTCAAGACACGGCCCCCGCTGTCACCCTTATATCTCCATATATGGACCTGACCTGTTCTGACATTCCATATGTTGATCTGACCTCATTAAACCCTGTACAGTGTACACTCAAGACACGCTCCATATATGGCCAGTACAGAATTCATTACAGTCTGCCGTCACGCGGATGCAATGATGCATGCACGTGACCTCGCCCTCAGAGCGTCTTACTGGTAGTATTCCGACAACCCAAATGTGCTTTACAATGTACTTCACACGTTCATCCATTCATACACACAGCAACAGCTGAACACCCTTACACATTGTGTGCTACAATTAGCCGGGTGTTGAACCAGGAACCTTCAGATTCCAAAAGGGCCGCTACCTCCTGAACCACTGCCGCCAAAATTGTATCTGCTATTTGACTTTGCTGTGTGTATATTGTCTTGATACCGACCTTGACACCAAGATTGCTCACACTTATTTGTTCATCTATTCCTACCTGGAACAAGTTTAAATGCAACGTGTGTGGATCCCAGGAAGTAGCTCAGGGGGTAGTCATCGTAAAAGTCTCGCTTGAGCTCAGACTTCAGACAGACGCCTGCACCGTAGATGTTACTCTCAGCACACATCTCGGTATGTTCGTGCCAGGGATGTGATGCAACAGTCTGATA
>OOFJ01101084.1:3859-16629 GCA_900323375.1 Benthosema glaciale
TTGAAATACCGTGTGCCATCTTACCGGTGGTAAATATGCCAGGACAACAGAACCGTTATAGGTGGAGGCACGCTCTACTCGGGGAGTCAAGCTGATGGGTGCAGATTCTTGAGGATCAAATGGAAAAAAGGGAATAACCGCACTCTTGTATAAAGTTCATAAGTTTCCACGTGAACTCACAACCCTTACTTGGACGCTCAAATTCCTTCAACCTCGGTCTACTTTGTAAATATATGCCAAAGACGATATGAACCTTAAGGACATTACAAATTACAATGCATACTGGCACATGTTCACTTTAGAACAGAGTACCAGGCCGTCTCTGGAGCCTTCAAGGCTTGCTTGAGACTAGCTGTCAGTGGAAGGATCAGTAGCAGCACTCAACGAACACTCGTCTGTGCAGAGCATGGACATGACTTTAATAATTAACGTTACGCAGTCAACCAGCTAAACCTGCAATGAATGCTAAACGTCACTGTTACTTAAGGTGACCACACAGACACACACACACACACACACACACACACTGTATGATAGTGCTGGGTAATGTATCTTCCCCCTGGTTTTACAGGCTACATCACAGTAATGTGATGTCATTTCCTGAACTTAGCTGACTGCTCTAGCCGTTCTGTTTTTTGCCTTTACCCACTTAGTATTATTTGCCTGCGCACCACTTAGTTTAAATATTTTCTGAAAGCACCAATAGTCGTCACAATATCGTCACAATACCCAGAGGCCTTTGCTAATAAATATCGATTGATTTTATATTTGAAAATATCGCCCCGGCCCTACTGTCTGAGATCATCGTCTTAGTGTCGTCACCAGATTGCATTTCCATATTGTAGCATAAATGTGGCAGAAAACAATCTTTCATCTTAAGCATCTTAGGCCGTGCAGTGTGACAGGGTCAAGGACCGTGGCCTACAAGCCAATCCATGGCTGCAAATAGACTGGTGATAAACCGTGAGACTGCTATACAACAACTACCAACGCATAGAAATACCAGCAAGTTCATTATTTGTGCCACGACTGCTGAACGTGAAAGATTACTGCGGCAACTTTACCGGATTCATGAGTTAAATCACAGGGAATCAATCATTTGCTGACTATACTGTATGTGTGCAGACAGTTTTTGTGAGAAATGGCAGGAGATATTATGAGCTCCCTTTGGAGAACAGCCAAACCATGCTGTTCGATTCTGCAGAGTCAAGGCTGTGCCCAAATTTTTCTTCTTTCGTTTTCTCGAGGCAAACCATTATCCCGGAATTATAGCTTGTAGTTTCGGCACATAATGTGACGGGTAGAGACTCAATTCGATTCTGGACAATTGTGATTTTATCTTTTGTTTTGGACGCACAGTCTTGATCATATAAGAAGATGGGGCCCCTGCCCTGACACACCGTTTGTGAAACATTGCAGCATAGTGTGTGTGAACACCGTTACTTGAGTGTGACGCAGTGGTCATTCCTTTAGCCGAGTGTAACGCAGTGGCAGGGGCGGCTCCAGGAGGGGCAGGGGGGGCCCAATTGACTGACTTATATGTAAACCAAAGTTCATTTGCCTCCTAAATAAGTAAATAGCCAGCCCCCCCATAGTCACCCCAGTCAATTGGAGGCGTCGCTGTGCAGCGGTGTTTTGATATGATGGTGGTCATTCCTTTACCCGAGTGTGGCGCAGCCGTGCATTGATAGTGGTCATTACGTTACCTGAGTTTGCCGCAGCGGTGCATTGATGGTGGTCATTCCAGGCGCAGCCACGGCAGGCTCCGTGGCCTCTGCGGTGCACGTCAGCTGGTGTTGCAGCACCTCGTCCAGGGTGTTGAACTCCTGGTAGCAGGGGAAACACATGTACACCGACGAGTTCTCCATACCTGCCGGGAAGGACATGGGGGAGGAAAGTCAATGGACAACATGTGACGGAGTAACAAACCTCAAACAGCAGTTGTATGATCGTCTCGCTGTCGGGCGGAAACCTTGTATGTCCAAAACGGTTACTTTTCAGGATTCAATTCCACACAAATAGCAACGGTAACAGATCTACAGGCTCAAAACACGGCGCGTTGCTTCGCGTTTCAATGCCTTTGTATGATGCTGTAGTATGGTCAAATAGGGCATTCATTTACAAAAAATAAAAAATGGAGATAAGAGGTTTTTGCCCGACAGCGACGATAAGACGTGTGCTTACTTGACCGGGGAGGGGACATTCTATTTGGAGCATTCTAACCCTATGTGAATGAACGCTCTCGCCCACTGCTCCAAAATGTCACGTCCTGTATTCACACACTAGTTATATAACACAACACACTTAGTTCACGACTACTCTACTAGTCAGGTGTTGCAGGCAGCACAAATGGCACCAAGACTAATTCATTTGCAGCTACTGTGCCTGCCAAGTAAAATGATTTGTTTTCGGACGGAGCATACGGCACCAACCACCACCAAGTCTACGTGGGCATCGCTGGGTCACATCGGCTCACTGATGGGCCGCTGATGGCCCATTTGGTTAAGACACACTCGATTCCCAAATGGCCTCTCCCCCCATTTCCTGTAGTGCTGCACGACTCTTGCTCAAATGTGAATCTCGATTATTCCACAAGAATTGTGATTCTCAATGTTCTCACCGTGTCCCCTAGGGTAGGTACCCTCACAGAAAACATGCAGTAATCCTGGTCTCTAAACTACCTCCCACTGGCCAGCCGGGGCGCCTGATGGAGGGGAAAGGAACTGGTCAGAATAACATGTTCCTTCCACGCGCTACGTCAGGCCGAGGAATTTCCCCCGTCAGGTGAAAAGCAGCAGCTTGGACTCCTCATGCATAGAAGGAGGCATGAGGTCAGTCCGCTGCCCCCCCCCCAGGTTGGCAGAGGAAGTGTAGTGCCCAGGATTACATTAGATAATTGACACTGGGTGAAAAAATGGGTTGCAAAATCATGGGATAAAGATAATTTAAAAAAATTAAAAAAATTGTGATTCTCAATTTGTCCATGAAAATATTTATGGTCTTTAGTTGCTGAACATTACTACGTTCAACTGGGGCCAACTACTGTGGCTTTAAACAGAACATCAACATGCTTGACTTAAACCTATCTTAAAGTCTCTTTCTTGTAGTGTGGAAAATGTGAAATGAATTGGACAGCCAACTAGTAGCACGATTCTTGCTCCAATTTAGAAATGACATTGCATAGATGTCAGATCGCGATCTTTTTACGATTAACTGTGCAGCACAAATAATGGCAGAAAATCCCCCCCAAAATACACTGGCATCGCTATTCTTGGGACATATACCAGCCCGTAACATAACATGTTTTGAGCTTGTAGATTGGCTATTTGAGATATTTAGTGTTTTAGAGCGAAAACAGGAGGGGGCCTAGCATGTAGCCCTGGGGCAACTAACTAAGTGACCACCTAAGTCCTAGGCGGTTAGCTACTACTCATTACACTTAGCTACTATCAACAAACTGGGACCTTAGCACCTTTATACATCAGTGTACGATGGTGTTTCATCAATACCAATACCATCAATACCAGCTACCTCTCTGAACTCATCGAACGCCACGTCCCCACCCGCTCAACTGGAACCCCACAAGGCTAATAAGTGAACCTGGGGTGATGGCCTTCACAGTGGCCGTCCCTTCACTGTGGAACTCACTCCCACCTCACAATTCAGAGCTGCCCCCACCTTCGAAATGTGCAAAAACACACTCAATACCCACCTTTTCCAGACTTGCTTTCACTACATAATTCCCCACACCCCACATTTGTTTGTCTACCTTAGTTTCTAGTTTTTAACTTTTGTATATACTTTATTTTTCTAATAAAACATTTTTTTTTATTTTGTTCTGTAAAGCGCTATATTAATTGTATGTACATTGTTATTATAAACTGGGATCTTACCACCTTATGTGTTTCATGGTGAAAATAACTAAACTACACGAGACCTTCTAGATCAGTTATCTTTGCAGTTTTCGCTTGTGACATCATGTCCAAATAGAGGGACGGCAGGTTGAAAGTGTACTTTATGTATTGTACAGTATGTCAGTGTCAATAGTACACGAGTGCCAATGTCACAGAGACAACCCCCATTAAATATGCCTGCTTAGCTGCTTTGTGTCTGAATAGAAGTGAAAATTGTGTTTACGTGTTCTCACGCCTCACGTGGGTGTTGTGGTCATGCAGATGATGCAACCTGGCTTTACCCTACCACTGTCTTTTTGAGGGGCGCTAGCCCCTCCTATGCCCAGCTTTGTGTGTCTGTGTGTACCACATTCCGGGCTCAGTGATTGCCTGAGCACAGAATCTGATGTATGATGACGATGCAATGTTGATGATATATGATAAGAGCGCCCCTCACTTCACACAAGTGTGTTTTTTAATGATCATTGGAACAATATTAACATTCACAAATAAATGCTGCACCTTTAGAAGGAGGTGTCAAGGACCCCCGAATTTGAGCGCATTTGGCCGTGGACCCCCCCACCTGGAAAGATTTTGCCAGGATGTCCCTGAACGGGAATATTTACGTAACAAAAGAACAAAAAAAAATCAACATTATTCAAAATGTGTCTATGTGCAAGCTAAGCTTGTAGAACTGCTATTTTTAATTAGCCAACTGGATAAAGTTGTTCAAAAATGATTGCGACAGTATAAACAAATTTTGCTTGGGACCCCTGGGGGTCCTCTGACCTCACTTTGAGAAGAACCACTGCTTTAGAAGACCAACAGCATGTGTTAACATGTCCTGTGATATGACCCTGCATCAAAGCAGAGCATTCCATTTAGAATGTTAGAGCTGTGAACATTGCCCTCTCCTGGTGAGAGGGAGCTCCTGCATGTATGTATGCATGTATGCATCATACATCCATCCTGTGGACAGACAGTTAAGACACAAAGACAAGTGCAGAGTTAACTTCCAGCCTGGACAAGGATGACTCACCGTTGGGCCGAACCTGGGCTAATTTTTATTTTGATCATGCAGATTTGTCATCAATCAGAGGCGTTGCCAAGTTTAGCTCTGCATATTTCATGTTACATTCAGCTGGAACATCAATTATTTGCTTGCTGTTATTGGACCCATAAGGGGGGGAAGACAGGCTTCACTGCTGTTGTTGCATGATATATGACTATTATCAGAAAACAATCCCTGCTGCCTGCCCGGCCTCGCTCTCTCCCTGGCCGCATGCCCAAAACACAGCCTCACGTTGCAGTGTGTAGCAGCAAAAACACTCTGCTGTGCCAACAGTGGGAATGGGTGTGCAGAATAGTAACAAATAGAGGAAGTAATTCAAGATATCAGCTTATCTTGAAGGGATAGAGGGGCACTATCAATGCATTTTGGTTTCATAGCTGATGCCTGGCGGTGGATATAATGACAGGTTTTCATATGAAGCAGTGGGGCTTAATACAGGGATTCCCAAACCGACACTCATTACCCTGCAGACCCCCATTTGAAAATATATACCAGGGATCCAATTCAATTCAAAGGAGCTTTATTGGCATGAGAAAACAAACGTTTACATTGCCAAAAGATCCCCTGTACAGAGAGAGAACAAGAGAACATTTTTATGGCACTAGCAGTGATTCTCAACCCATTTAATTTCAAGGACGACCCAGTTTGACATACTGTAGTCTATCTCTATGTAGTAAAAGTTAAACCAATGTTAATTTAACTCCGAGTGTACACATGGAACGGGTCTGTTTGGTTCCATTTGTACACTCTGAGAGGTTCCAAATTATTATTTGGTGGGGGACCCCCTGGAACTCCCTTAAGGACCCGTGGGGGTCCCTGGACCTCACTTTGGGAACCACTGGCTTAGTATGTCAGTACACTATTGGTTGTTACTACTAGGGTGAAACCCAAAATAATGATTAATCCTTCACTCTGATATTTACATTATCTTTATTGTTACTTAGATGTACTGTTTAAAGTAGGTAGCCTACATGTGGAAAACGTAGGCTATGTATTTCTATGCTATGATCATGTTTTATTGTATTGATTGAAGTATTAAACAGTTTGCAGAATTACAGTACATTTCAAGCACAACTCAAATACAAAAACTGTTAACTGTAAAACATTACCCTTGTTTACAAGGGTAAACCATTTTCAATTCATCAGAATATTGGAGCCACCGGCTACAATACAATAAAACATGATCATAAAACGTGATGCAAATTTACATAATATGATGAAGTCTCCACTCTCCACTACTCATGCCAGCTAGGGGCCACTCCAATAATGATTTCATAATAGCAAAGTGTTATTTTCTCTCAATAAACTCCAGCTGATTACCAATTTGGACCACAATGACATGCCTCCAAAAATCTTAATATTGACAGTCACACCCGGGTTTAACTTGGTACAGTACTATGGACAACCTGTAAGCACCACTCTATTACTGGTAAAGCTACCAGTCCCAGTGGTCACCACTGGTTAGCATAGCTTAGCACAATGCTAACCCAGCAGCAGAAAGAAGACGGCCATCTCACTGTGCCAATGTCGTTAACGTTTCCCCCCCAGCAGCTCTGTAGCTTAATAGCTAAATGGGCTAACAGCTACAGACAGACAACTGTGTTGTTGGTCGTTATAACTAACTAACTTAGTAAGGTTTCTGTGCAACTAAACAACACGCCTGCACTGTGTGTTTACTTGCTTCTTCTGTGAATGATGAGAACAGAAGAAGAAGGAGAAGAAGAAGAAGAAGAAGAAGAATCGACCGAAGAAGAAGGGCGGATAGGATACGCTTCTTCGGTGGTATAATGGCGGCCATGCACTAAAAGTTCGCCGTTAGTTGTCTCCCCCCGTCGAAATCCTCCATGGCAGCATACCGTGGCATATCAAAGTACACTATTGTCACAGACATTAAAATAACCACACATATTATAAATAGCATCATATAAACTCACCGAACTAGAACGTTCTCTGTCTCAATGATGGAGGGAAATAGCATTAGCATGTAGCACTAGGACAGCAGCACAAGTGCGTTTTCTTCTTCTACGTGCATGTAGAGAAGCCTTCAGCTGATAGGCTGTCGCTGTCATTTCAAACACCAATAGCATTCAACCACAGACTGCTTGGATCGCGAAGGCGCGCGCTGTCCACTGCATAGGAATAGTCTACTTTACTTACACGAGTAGCCCTGAAACATGACAGTCATGAATTATCATACGAGCGTCATGTGAACCATGGCTACTTACATGAGTAGAGTGGGCACCAAAACGTCATTGTGGGCAGTGGCAGTGATTAATTAATTAATTAATTAATTAATTAATTAATTCATTCATTCATTCATTCATTCATTGAATACTTTATTAACAGTTTGCTAGGACATGTAGGCCTACAGGGAAGTACAGTACAATACAACTAGGCCTGCTAAAAAGATGTAGGCTACTGTACACATGGGCACTTTGTAAAACTGTAAATAAAGAGAAGAGAGCACACTGTCTATAGTTACTGCTCCCAATTAATTTTAATATAATATACTAGCGGTAAAAATGTTTCGGTTCACTGTGAAACGGTGGGCACCTGGTAAATGCGGGCACTGGTTCGCAATGTGGGGTCCAGGGACCACCTCATGGTTCCGGGGGTCCCCGGGCAAATATATAGGCACGAGGAACCAAATGGACCCTATAGGTCTGTAACCCAGAGAGCCGTACGGGTCACTTCATAAATTCAAAAAAGTAATTGAAATTCTAAATCTAAATCAATGTTTCAGTATCACCAGTGCCACTGGCTGTGAATCAATTGATCAAGTATGGCTACATATAGTAGAAATTGTATTTCCCGTAATTTACTTTTTGATATGTCAATGTGCCCTGGACAGAATGATTTGGCTAATTTTGGAAGATTAATCTCAATAATCTGGCATGTTTAACTTTATGTAACAACTTTAGTTTATACTGTAAACAATTTGCCTCCAACTTAATTGCACATGAGACTAACAGGACGGCTAGACAGGAAAGCTCAGAGGGAAACAGCGTGAACTAACTTATAAGGAATACATAAACTACTCAATGGTCATTAGTTGGGATTTCTAATACTTATTATCAGGGCCACTGTACTATGTAGCTACACCACCCTTCAATTCCTAATCATTTCCATATAACTTTGACCTCTGGTAGTGGGAGCTAATTTTACGGGTGGGATCAAGCCAAGCACCAACATGTAATGAGATAGTGTTGGAGTAGTTACCGCTGAAGGTGAATTTCCTCCTGATCTTCTTTTATAGGCTTAAAATAATAACCTAGCCTGAGGTCTCTGCGTCTCTCCTCTCTCATATACTATACCCCATGAGCACTCCAATACACACAGGTTTATGAACCACTTAAGGTCATTTTTGTCACACAAAAGTAGCAACAAAACAAAAATCCCCAAGTCCCAAAATAGTGATACCAGGTTTAAAGTGGTTTAGATTTTAAATCCACCATCCAAAAAAACGATTACGGTATCTAACATCTAGCAACCCACTGCAGGGGTCACTGGATTGTGCCCTCCTTGTGCAGCTTTACTCTATTCCTCTCCCAGAATTGGACCCATCTGTGCCCTGCTGGGGCTGATTGGGAAGAAAGACGACCATCTCTTCCTGTCAGAACATTAACCCGCCTCCGAAATTGTATCAAAGAGTAAAGCTGGGCAATGGGCATCCAGCCAGCCAGACAGAGGAAGAGAGAGAGAGAGAGAGAGGAGCCTGGGCTACTCAGTAACCACAGGAAACTGTGCAGCCTGCAGGATAACATTATTCAACCTTGACACATCATATCAGTGTGTTGGAGGACGGACGAGGCAGGCAGGTTTTTCCAGTGAATGATGCGGTTCAGCCTGCAGAGGCCCAGGAGGGAGGATCTGTCATGTCACGCCGCATTGATTGCTCATCATCAACTTCAACTATAACTAGCTTTTTGCTGCTTCTTTTTTCTTTCTCTTCCTCCATCTGTGTTGCATTGTCCTCTGTACGTTCTCCTTTCTATATCACCCTGAATGAATTCCAATCGAAGAACCAGGGGATTTTCCTTCTTTCTCACTCTCTCTCTCTCTCTCTCTCTCTCAATAACAGCTGCTTATGTGTTGCTTTGGCAAATAGGCTTTTGTGAACAAATTCTGGGGATGGTATAGTGATTGTGAAGATACAAAGTGTAGACAAAATGTTGATGGTGAGCATGAAACGTATTGCTATTTTATACAGACAGACCATTCCAACTCATAGGATTTGGAAAATGTGCGGTAAGTAGCCATGAGAAAAAAACTGTTCAACTTTCCAAAGTGTGATGGTGAAATTGTGCATAATCATATGATCTAAATTAAAAAACTTTGGTTTGTTTTTAGAGGCAAACTCCAGAAACGAGGCATTGGGGGTTCAAATGAGGAAAAGTGTTCATTCAGGCGAGTTGGCCCAGACCTGAGGGCTAGGGTTAAATTTAATAAAGACATTTTGATAAAGCACCGGGTGGTGGAGAGATTCTGCAGAAGGAGCCTATAAATATTTTGTATTGAACACGGAGAGAAGAGAAGAAAGTTCACTGACACCCTGAGACTTCATTAAATCCTGCCCTGCTTTGCAGCACTGAAGAGAACCTCATCAGCTGCGGAAAAAAAGGAAAAAAGAAAAGTGGTTACCCGGGGTGAAGTGTGTGTGTGTGTGTGGGGGGGGGGAGACAGCTGTGTCGGTGAGATGGTCCTTATTAATCTCTCAGCACGGGCATGTTTTGGGATGTGTACTGAATATCCAAGGAGTGGAGCGAGGACTGTGAGCATCATACCAGCATACATAGTATGAGATTGTCTTTCACAAGGCCTCTGGCGACAGCTTTGCAGTGTATAATAATTCGATTGGTCAGTGAACCAGTGGTTCCTGACTACAGACCAAACCCATATATCAAGTTAGGCCCATCGGCCATTATTTGTTTTTTTATTCATTGTTTTATTATGCAGTGACCCATTTATAATATTGTAAAGATCTTTTTGTTTTTGCTGCTTTTCTGCCTTTATTGATAGTTTAAGTGAATATGGACAGGAAAGAGGGAGGGAGAGAGAAGGGGAGAGACATGCAGTAAAGGTCATCATGAACGGGACTCGAACATGTAACGAACACACTGTCAGGCTGTCCTATATGTGGCATGCGCCTGGACCGCTAGGCCAGCGAGCGCCTCAGCATCCCAATTTTTACCTTCGTTTTTCCAAAATATCAGATCACATTGGTTGTTAAAAAAAAAAAAAAAGCTTAATGCTGGTTAAATAAAATAACTTAGTTTATGTATGTTCATTGTATCATTAATTGCATTTTATTTTTAATATATCAAAATGTATTTGTCAGTTAGTTATTTGTGTTTACTTTTGCCAAATAGAAACCCAATAAAATGTATTTCAAGATCTGGAACTAATTCTTGATTGATTTCATTTTTACAAAATATCGCTCAAACATTGCTGTGGTCTAGGTACTTTCCAAAAGATCAGATGCAAATATGTTACATTGTTTGGGCTCTATTCCTGTAGCAAGCACACGAGCAGTGACCGGAGGCCATAATGCATCTTGCCTTTGATCACAAGTATTATGCCAGCAGCCATGCCTACTTTACATCAGGCCTTGTCTCTCCTTCTGTGTTGCTGTATTCTGGTCTTGTTCACCAGTAGTTATGTAGAGCACTGCCTTTGCAAAGAGCTTAGGCAAAGGTCAGTGTTGGTAAATGCTTGTTACTACTGATCAACCGTTCTTGGGATTCAGAGACTCTTTGTGTGCACACAGAAATATGGATGTAGTTTTATCATTGAAAAATAAGGAAGAAGAGTAGTAGTACAATCTGGTTGGGGAGCAGGGACAGGTAGGTTTATTGACCAATCACATGAGTGTTGGAAGTACGTGCTGTATATACTGTACATTATATACTGTATATACATAATATAGATAAAACTAGTCATTGACAGGTTTACAGGTAATTGCACGTGTTAAGACTATTAAGCAATTTTCTACCTGCAAATAAAACCAATCACAAACCAACAGGCCTATAAAGATCTGTATGTTCATTCAGTCATATCTTCTGAATCTTTGATAGTTTGACACTGAATTGTGTTGCCAAGCTGGCAGATATATGGACTCCCATATTGATGCAGTCTATTGATTTGCTTTCTGGACACATTTGTGATTTTGCTTAACTTCATACTTTTCACAGCTCAATGCAGCTATACAAAAATAAAGGCAACGTTTGAATAAAACCTTTCAAAGACAGACTAATGTTTCAGTTTTCATCATACGTGCCTGTAAAGTGAAACTCTACCGGGAGTTTAAACTCAGGCTCTGAGAGATCACTCAACACATTAATGCTGATTCGTACTGTACAATGTCTATTTACTCAAGTATAGCCTATGTGAACTAGTACATACAATACAATAAATAATGGGAACTACATACATTGGAACAACAATATCATGTCCACAACATTCATCTGAAGTGGTTGAATGAAGATACAATGACAACAGCATAGGCTTTCTTTACCCAAACAGGTCACAAGACAGCTGGGCTGACACTCTCCAAGCACGTCACTGACCTTCATCAAAATTCCACAACAGGCAAATTCAAATTGCACCCTGAATTTCCCGGAAAGACAGGTGTCTCCCCTTGTCCTCCTGACAGATCGCTCAATGTCCTTCTAGATTAATTGATTTGGAAAAACACTCCTTACTCCATAAGGTCCCTTATGGCTTCCTGGTCTGTCTGCCACCCATTGCCTCAGCTGGCACACATCCAGTGGTGGAAAGTACATTCACATACAACTTTGAGGTATTTATATTGAGTATTTCCAATTTACAATACTTTTACTCAACTCCACTACATCTCCGAGGCAAATATTGGTAAATGGTGCATTTATATAGTGCCTTTATCCAAGGCGCTTTACATAGATTGTGCAATACATTCACCCATTCACACACTGATGGCAGCGGAAACCATGCAAGGCACCTACTAGCACATCAGGAGCAATTAGGGGTTAAGTGTCATGCTCAAGGACACATCGACGCCAACTCTGGGGGAGCCCGGGTTCGAACCGGCAACCTTGCGGTTGCCATCTGATCCAGGCACTCTACCCCTGAGCCACCGCCGCCCCAAATATTGTACTTCACTACATTTATTTGATTATTACATAACATATAGCCACTTGAGGCCTATTTTGTCCATTTGAAAATAGCCGATGCAGTGCATTGTGAGCTTGAAAACTTGAAATTATGCATATAGTGAGTACTTTCTACCTTTGTACATTTTTATTCCAATACTTTTTACTCAAGTATATTGTGAATTCTGGACTTTTACTCGTAACGGAGTAGTTCTTACTTTTTAGTTTTTCCCCACCACTGCACGCATTCCAGCGTCATTAGCATATTTCAGAATGAATGCAGACAGAGCAGCGGCGACAATTATTCCCTAGCTTGGAGGACAAATCAATTGTTGACAGTCTTGCTTGTCAATGTTGTGGTTTTAACAGTCGCTTTACAGTAGTCGGTGTGAAAACACTTCAAAATAACGCCGTTGTAGCACCAGCAGGAACACGTCACATCTGTTCTGTGAACAGCGGGGTGACGTGTGTAACGGTGCGTATTAGTAGGCCTGGGCACAAGGCTCAGTTACCGTCATTAAAACATGGACATGCAACGGCTAATGTTTCATCACTTTATTAATGAGTTTAATTATTTTTACCAACAAACAAAAACGGTCTCTCTCCCTCCATCCCCCTCTCTCTCTATATCATCTCCAGTATTCAACCGTTCTGTTCCCAAAAATGTTGTCCCCATCC
>OOFJ01101179.1:3311-20778 GCA_900323375.1 Benthosema glaciale
GGGGGGGGGGGGGATACAGTATTGAGTAAACAGAGCTATGTCACATTGCATTGTTATATAGGCCTACATGTTAAATGTACATGTACACACAGTACACTACAGGTTATTAAGCTTTTTGAAATGAATACCAATCTTTTGCAGTCATTTTGGGACAAATAGCAGTTGTCCTCAAAACTATATATTGAAATAGTATGCAAAAAGAAAAAAAAAGCTTCAAAGTAATGGTAAACAAATGGACCCTTATAGATCTTTATCTTCTTGAGCGTAAAATGAAACCAGCAGTGGTCCATTTGGTTTTATTTGTAAACGCTCTCAAGAGTTAAACTATTGTTTTACTTAATGCATTACTTAATGTACAACAAGTCTACACAATTAGAGAATGTAGAAGAAATTGAATAATTGTTATTTTGATCAATGTTTGCCTTTTATCTTTACATCAATACAGCATGGAATTGTGGACAAAAATACAAAATCTTATCCAATATAACAAAACATTCTATGTTTTGGGTCTGAGAGACTATGGTGGTATCGAATGCCAAATAAATAATGGGCTTTGATATGAAGAGGGTTGAAAGCCAGTAAGCCACTTTTACCAAATTACCATCCGCTCCAGACCCGTTCACACTGCGATTTTGGAACATAGACCAGGCTTTCCTCCTAGGTTACTGGTCTACAGGTACTGTAATTCAATTCAATTCAAAGGAGCTTTATTGGCATGAGAAAACAAACGTTTACATTGCCAAAGCATGTGTCACAAATACAATACAATAAAAACAGTTATACATGGGGGAAGTATACAGTTGGAGGAGGTACAGCGTTTTGTAAACAGAGTTATGTCACATTGCATTATGTACATGTTATAACAGGGTATAGGGCGTTTTAAACAAATAGAAGCAAATTTTCGAGACTATACAGTACATAAAAACTCGGGTTTAGTGTCTGTTTATTACTAGTTATTACTAGTAGTAGGTATTAGGGTGGTTACATTCCACTGTATCTGGCAACACTGAGTGAGTAGGGCCGCTAGGGGCGGGCTCTAGACCGGATCTGAGCACTGGGCTTTCCAGGTGCGGGTTGGTGAAGCCGAGGAGAGACGATGATGGCTGTGGTTGGAAGCTGTTCCTACTCCTAGCGACTGTCTGACTGTTGCTAGTGACGTCCAGAGAGACTAGAGAGGCAGAGAGCAGGGCAGGAGGGGGAAGGAGGAGGACGGCGGGCAGAATGGCGGCTGCACAGTGCCGTAGCGGCAAATGCACGGCAGAACGGAAGGGTTTCAGGCGCGAACTCGACTCTTGGCGGCATACGTTGATCCACTGCGTGGGTAAGAAGAGCCGTGTTGGACGTGGGGGAAAAGTTGACATTATTCGGGAGACAAACCGCAGGCTCGGGAAGTGTTTTGGTCAATTAGCACTGACTAGCGTGACAGCTGCTGTTGCTGCTGCGGCTATATGGCTAAAGTGAGCTAACCAATTTAGCAAAGCTAGTAGTAGCCTGGCACTAATAGGTGGCCAGCTATACACTGACTGACTGGGCAGGCTAACATTTTGCTATTTGAAGAGCTAGCCATCTGTGTGTGTGTGTTGGCCCATTTCTTTGTCCCCCTTGTTGAGCTGCTCTCTCTCAGTCGGCTTGCGTAAAAAAATAAAATAAGAAAAAACATCCTGTGACCCGATGGAAAAGAGTGTGACAATGTTTTGAGTACATGAATGTAAATAAACACTATGTTGTGCAAGCAACTAACGTTTGGTTTGGCTGGTAAAAACGTAATTTATTACTAGGGTATAATAACATGGTGTCAGGCGGTGATTGACGTGCTACGGGGCTGCGCTAGCAAGCTATAGATATTATTATAACGTTATTTTGAGGGGGAGGGGTAGTCGTGTAATGTTGGATTATAGTACCGTTTAATGAGACAATAAACAGATCCAAGCTGGCAGCGGCCTCCCGGTAACGGTTGGACACGTGACTATTTCGACTGCCTTTGAACAAGGCTTTGTTGTCAACGTTACTGTTTTCTGGCTAAACTAGATTTAATTTAAGTGTTGAGGAACAGGCAGTCTGGGTGTTATGCGCAGAGCTTATTCGGCAGTGGTCTTAACAGCTGATTAGAACGACTATATAGGATCAGGTGTAAACCCTCCTTCATCCTTGGGACTATTATTATTGGTCTATTTTTAGGGAGATTTTATGGTTTCTAGTGGAATGACATTATGACATCTCCATCTCACAAATACTTGACTTCACTAGAAACAAAAACGGCAAATTTGGTATTGAAATTAATGTGCTTGTGTCAAAGTAATGGCTTGCAAAATGTAAAGTTCCAGTTGTATAAATATCACTTGACAAATATGTGTCAAATTTAGGTTTACATGTTGATTGTATCAGCATTTCAAGGGGACATTTCTTGGGTCTGTAAATCTTTTAAGACATGCACATAGTCTTGAACTTGACATTGACTTCTAATACAGAGATACAGTAACCTTGTAAATGTAAACCAAAATACTTCATTTTCCATTTGCATGACTGTTGGTAGTATATAGGGAGCCTTGGGCCCAGGGATCTCCCAGGGCCATCATTTAAAAAAGATTAAAGCACATATAACAATCGACAGGTCATAAATCATACAAATAAAGAACTCTCTGTTCTCTTAATCGTATCAGTAATAATACCAGGAAAAAGCTCTAGTTTTAGTTTTCAAATATAGCACCACGGTTTTAGTACAGTATTTATAAACAGTCCATCTAATTTGTCTTTTCATGTATGATTGTGTGGTGTGCAATGCTGATAACCCAATAATATTGTGTATGATGAACACAAAAACATACATTCTAATAGTCCAAGAAAAAGAACAACATGTAAACATTTTCATTACACCTCTTCTGACATAAGTGAAGAATGTAAGCTTCCTTTTTGTTTTGTTTTTTAAATAAAGTTAGCCGTAATTGAGTGTTCATTGTTTCTTGCAGGATTTGAAAGCATTCTTGAGGGAATCTATGGCCCTTTGCTGCTTAGAGACCTCAACATATTTGACGGTGAGTTTTTGTTTATTTTTATGTGGGTATTCTAACAGAAATTGTCGTGTATGCGTAGACTTAGACTAACTCTTATAATTATTAGGATCTTCTATGGCTCTTTATTCGAAAACTACGTCGCTGTCCGTTGTGCTGATCTGATTTCTGAAATTTAATTGCATTGCGATTTGAAATATAAAAGTTTCTCAAAAGATAGCTAACGTGAGCTAATAACATTAGCCTTCTCTTACAATGGAGGTCTGCGAGCCTCCTCCAAGCAGGGAAAACAGAAGTACTTGAGTACTTGGTCCCTCCACTTCCGGCCCCAAGCAAGTTGTTTACCAATTGTGGCCACATGGCTGCAGTCTTAAGGCGCCATTCACACCTGAGAGACAGCTGTCTCCTCTGTGTCTTCTGTGTGTCGCAAGCTCGCAATGCATTTTCAATGGGAGTCACGTGGTTTGATGAGACAAGCTTGCTCCCTGCTTGCTCCATGGGGGGGGGGGAGACCATAGACATATACACGTAGACGGCTAGATGCCTCTTCCGGCTCTGGGCCGTCTGTATCTCAACGGGGGCAACATGGAGGCGATATTGGCAATCTTTCCCGAGATTCCTTGTGAAGCAAAGCAGAACCCACGTTCGGTAAACCAATCAGAGGCGCGACTCCTTCTTTCCCAGCCGCACTTGCTCAAAGAGGGTTTATGTAAAGAGGTGACACTCCCATTAAGTCCCATAGTACCAACCAGCACCCAGTGCCTCCGCCATATTGGAGTGATAATGTAATTTCCTGTATGTATGCCCGTGCACGCGCAACCGTGCATGTTTACGTGCGTGATTGAAATGTTACATAGAAAGGGCTGCCGCCATATTGGAGCGATGACGTCAGCGGGGCTACTGCTGCGCCATCTATTGGTGATTCAAGTATTTGAGGAGTGTCGCCTCTTTACATAAACCCTCTTTGACTTGCTTTGTAATGTAAACGGAACGTGATTTGATTGGCCATTAGTCACTTGAGTGACAGCGACCGGCAGCGATGCAGCTTCACTTCCTCCCCCCGTTGCAGACGTGTCGCTCCAATGGACTGAAGCCGACCAATGAGGCATCTATATTTTATAATATCTATGCCGAAGACAGCCAGGGAGCAAGCTTGTCTCGTCAAACCACGTGACTCCCATCGGAAATGAATTGCGAACTTGCGACACAGAAGACACAGGAGACGGCTGAACAGCGCCTAAGTGTTAATGTATGCATGAAACGTATTGTAAGACTGTTGCATTGCCCATCAAGATGTGTCTGATTAGTTGTCTGCTCTATTGAAATAACAATGGTATCTTGTGATTGTAATGGTATGTTTGTGTTTGCATCTTTCAGACTGTGAACCTGAAGAAGTGGATGACTGGACAATTGAAGCCAGCTGCTCTTACTGTTCGTTCTGTAACCTGCCGCTGGATAAACTCACTGTAAGATTTGGATTCAGGCTAAGCATAGAAACTGCTACTGCTGGATTTGCACTTAGTGCCAGTCAAACAAATATCAAGTTCAGCTTTTACGATTCCAAGTTTTAGAATCGTTTACTCCAGTGGTTTCCAATATATTTTCTATATCAGTACTTTGTGCTCACTCATTTTCACCACAATTCTTTATCCTAAGAATATATTATAAACCCCTTAATCTGGTCTCCTGATTTTGACCAATGACATCATTAGGTGTCATTAGGTTGTTGTGAGCTTGTAGATCGGATGTTTTCGCTATCAATAATACAGGCGTTTGGGTTGCAGTGGGCTACAACATGTTTAAAACCACTGGATAACTCTGATATTAAGCTCAACATTAATCGAGAATACCTGAGTTTGATCAATGCCTCTGGACGGGGAAAAAACAGCATTCCTATTTTTCAGTAATGTAATCTCATTCTCTGTCTCTCATAGGACCAGTGTCCTGCAGCCGCCTCCCCCCTGTCCTCCCCCTCAGAATACTCTCCCTCTCAGGCCCCAAATAATTCTGAAGGCAACCTAACAGCCCACACATTTCTACAAGCTGTGTTTCACAAGAAAGGTGAGTTTATGTCTCCTCCTGACCTTGTCTGGTGCTGAAATCACTGCCTCTGTTAAAAGGGATTCTACACATTCTTGAGCTTATATTTGATCCCTGAAAATAGTCATGAACTCTTTATACTCTGGGGTTGGCCTCTGTCAAGTTCAGGTACGGCTGGCCACAGAAATGTTACAATAGAATAGATGGTACTTTTAATAGATTAATACATGTCATAACCAAGTAAATTGAGGCCATATAGGAAGTTCAGTTCATTTTAAAGGTCTTCCAATGGTCTTCCACTACATATAAAGTTTTGTTGTAGATTCAAGTTTTCCATAGTTTCTTTTGCGTGTAAATGAATGATTTTGTTTGTTTTAGGCATATTTCCTATGAATATTTTGGTTTTATGTCCATTGTTTTGTATTTTCTTCCATGGAACAGTGCACTAAACCTTTGTGCACTGTTCCATGGAAGTGCGTCGATGTTATCAGAATTACTGGGAAGTCTGAGGTTAAGAAATTCCACGGAAAAGGCAGATAGAATCTCAAGAAGGGTAATGCACCAGATCGCCTGATTGAGTCATCAATATTAAGACATGTGTGACAGTTATCCTGAGTTAAAAGAAATACTGCAATACTGTATTATTTAAACATATGTTATAACATTTATCAAAGGCATTTTATTTATATATTTCTTTTTATTTTTTATGATGAGCACTTTATTCAGGTTTTTCACATAACAGAAGAACAACAATAAAAAAAACTGAAACATAATATAAAACAAGAAAAGACTAGGTAAACAAAAAGATAGAACGAAATTAAAATAAATAAAACAAAAAAATTATGGCAGCATCATCAAGTATGAATGTTAAAACAATAAACAATCAAAAGGGCATTGCCTGACCATGGATCACATCAAGGGCCCGCAACATGACCGAGGAACAGGTTCAGGCATTTTATTTATATTTTAAAACATTTTTCCCATGGACCATTTGCACGCTTATTGTGCCATCGTCTGTGGACCGTCGGTTGAGAAACGGGAATAAACAAGGCACCACAGAAATACACAAACTACACGATACTACAGAGGACACCTAATATTCTGGTTACACATTGGCAAAGAGGAGCAGAACACATGAGGGTACCGGTAATATGATCACTCGGGAACTACTAGAATGAAGAGAAAGGATAGTGCACGGTCACGTGACACAGTTTCCTGCGGGAGGTTTGCACATGCTCAGTGTAATCAGGAACTGCTCAGTGTAATCAGGAGTGTTCCAGCAGAGGTGCTATAGAGGTGCATGGGAGTTGCCAACTCTGAACTGAAATAATAAAAATAATATTATAAAAAGAGAATTGTACATGTTGATTTTGTTTTTATTTTAAAAGTATATCTATCTGTGTAGAAAAAATGTAGTGTATAACAGACTGAAAGACAAGGACAAGTAAATTAACTAAATTCGATTTGATTTGATTTGCCATGTCATTCTGATGCTTGCTTTGATTGTAGTACATGTGTTCAACTATTTTTGTGAAATGACAAAGGAACATGGATACTGTTCATTTGCTGTGGATGATATAAAACATTTGAAAAAGGAAGAGTGACTGCTGTTTAATTCTCAACTGCTCTGGATCTCATTATTTACATCACAAGTTAGGAGCTTTCTATCTAGCACCTCTGCTGGAACAATTCATCATAGCACTTCCTGTTTACACTGAGCATGTGCAAACCTCCCGCAGGAGACGGCGCCACACCCCTGTGCAATATTCTTTCTCTTCATTCTAGTAACTAAACAGGAAATGTTGTATAGCCGGGGAGCCACAGGCCCAAAAGCCTTTGATGTCATGACATACTGTATCTATTCACTTGGACATTAAGGTTCACAGAATGAGAGGTCTGCTCTGCCGGAAACAACAGTCAAAATTTCACCATACTTTAAATGGCATGTGACATGTCAAACTAGGGGGTTGTCATGATTCTGAATCCATTCCATGCAGTAGTTTTGCACGAAGAACACTCTTTGGCCTAAACTCCGGCTATTATAGTAACGCAATAGTAAGTGACACAAAGTGCTTTGTAATCCAGTCCTCTGAAGATAACTTCAGAGGACTGCTGTCCATTCTTGTTTATCAGAGTCTGGACTTGCCCTTGAGGGAATGTTTTCATTTGATTTGTAAGGCAATGCAGGTCAAAAGTTCTAGGAATCATATTGTATGATAACCCAATAATATAACGGCTTATATTTATTTAATAAATAATTCATCATTCTATTTTCATTGTATTACTTGTCTTTATTTGGGCTAAACGAAAACCTGACTAAAACGACCGGCTGCTCTGCTCTGCTTTATGTTATCCGTATCTCTCCCTTTTTTTTGCCAGATGTGCCCTTGAACTGCGATCCCAGCATCCCTCTGGTTGCTCAGGAACTGATGAAGAAGATGATCCGTCAGTTTGCCCTGGAGTATGCCTCCAAGAGCCACCTCCACACCACTACGAATGGCCCCTCTACCGACGACACCTCATCTCTGTCGGACGATGCTGACCCCGACGCACCTCTGGACCTCACAGTGAGCCGTAAACAGGAAACCACCACCACCAGGGAACCTCTGCCAGGTACTTGTCTCATTTGTTTGGAAATGAACGAAAGACACATTCAAAGATAATGTGATGTCTAATCAAGTACATTTGTGTCAGTTACTTCAAAGTTCTAAGGCTAATTCCAAAGACTGGCATGGATCTGCCAACACACAGACCTTGAGAATAGAACCGTGAAAGGGATTTGCCACTTCACAGGACTTTGAGGAGACTTCCTCCCTCACTAGAAGATAAGGATAGCTAGTGGACCAAAGCATATAACAGTTGAAGTTAAACACTTGGGCTGTACGAAAGTATATTAATACCGTGCACATATAAACCAAGCCAATGCATTTAATGCCATCAAACATCGTTGCTTTACGACTTGTGGCCACAGCCAGCTTTTATACCCTTGTCTCTCTCTTACAGATGGTGTGCTTGACCTCTCCAAGAGGAACTCTGGCTGCTCAGTGGCATCATCGTCATCCAATCATAAAGCCTCAGGGTGAGTGCCGTAACATTTATTTTAAGTGCTTTCTTGTATGACTCAAATTAAAATGAAGGGTGGAAAATATGATCTCTAGAATGAGATCTGGTTTAACCCATTTAGGACTGAGGCCAATTCTAAATATATGCCTTCTAAATCCTGAGCTAAGATTTCTGAAAAATGTCATATATATAATTTTTACTGCACCAAAATGGGTTCCCATCTTGAAAGCTATGGTTACAAAAAGGGCCCATAATGGGTTTAATATTGAATGGTTAAAACATGCCACTGAGCATGTGTCAAGCTCCCAGTTCTGACTGGGTATGATCATATTCCCCCCCACCGTAGTTTTGTTTTGAGACGATAGACATTCAATATTTATTCATATTGTTTTACAAAGAAGTCGGCTGATAAATTATTGTCTGTATTGATTCATATACACACACTAGGTTGTAAGTGGTGTGCTTTGTTCTGTAGTGTGGAAGTCATTACTATGTTAGGCCTTGTTTGTGCTTTGGTGTTGGAAATCTATGGGGTTGACTCTTTTATCTCTTGTTGAGCGGTAACGTCACAACAGTGTCACAGTAATTTGCCAGCAGCTAAGGATTGTACAATGAGGAGAACACTGGACTACGTCACAGCGATTTTACCTCCTTTGTAGTGACCTCCAGTGATGAGTCTGATTACTCAAGCCTCAAGTTCACTGAAGAATATCACAAAACTACAGGGGTTGTGTGCCAGTGCCAGAGTAACCACAGCCATTCACAGACTGTCCCACATGGACGTGAAGAGGCTTTGCCACACACAGAATGTGCGTGTGTGAGAGAGAGAGAGAGAGACACGCAGCAGCGTGCATATGTAAGAGACAAGAAACCCTGAAACAAACACATACAGACATGAGACATAAGAGATGCAGTGATGTTACCAACACAAGGCATAAAGGAGTGGACCCCTCGCTCTGCCCCCCCCACTCTCTCCCCTATGCCAAAAACCAAACCCCCCCTCCATCTCCTCCATCCTGACCCTGCTGTTTGGTCCTCCCATCCCTAGGAGGCAGCGCAGGCAGAGGGAGGAGTACGTTGAGAGGAGCTGGGAGCTGTCCGAGGGGCTGCTGTCCAAGGCCCTGAAGGATGTACGCTCAGGGAGGCTTGCAGAGCAGCGAGCCGCCCTGCTCTATGGGATACCGCTCCACACACTGAGACAGGGCCTGGAAGGCAGCCTGGGGCTCCTGCGCTGCCTCACACCGGGAAGTGGCGATGGCAGGGACGAGGTCACTTCGTACAATGTGATGTCATCGATGCTCGGCGGAGAGGCGCGTCTGGTCCTGCAGAAGGTGGCGGCTTGGGCGGAGCGGGCCGAAATCGGGGGAGCAGTGGAAGAGAACGGAGACCTTCGCTCCCTGTCGTCCTCCCTGTCCTTGCATCAGCAGAGCAGTCTACAGAAGACCCTCTCCCTCACTTTCCCCCACCTCAGGGATGCCCTTCAACCTCCGCCCAGCCCCAATCCCAGCCTGGAGACGGCCACCCCTCTCCGTATCCCTCAGGTCCGCTCTGTTTCTGACCACAACAGGCCAAGCCTTGTTGAGCCTTACAACGAAGCCCTGCACCATCACATCTCACTAACGGAGGGCACTCCCAATTCAGTCGCATCCACTGCTGCTGCTAGACCCTCGGCTCTCTTCAAACTTAAACCTCCTTTCTTGCCAGACCTCTCCATTGGAGGGGCTAACCAATCACCTCACCGCCTTGGCCCACGGGGCTCCTCACTTGATGATTCCGAAGAGGGGGCTGCCTGCCGTGACAAGGCCAAGGAGCCAAGGAAGAAACGTGGCCGCTACCGTCAATATGACCACGATCTACTGGAGGAGGCCATAACCATGGTGATGGGAGGCCGCATGAGCGTGTCCAAGGCCCAGGGAGTTTATGGCATTCCCCACAGCACACTGGAGTACAAAGTCAAAGAGCGCACGGGAACACTCAAGAATCCACCCAAGAAGAAATCTGCCAACTCCTGTCCGTCCAACTCCAATTCCTCTGGTTCCGGTAACATAACTGGTTCCACTAACTCAGGGACTTTCGCCCCCGCTGCTGCCGCGAAGAGGTTCTAGGCCTAGACATGCCAAGGGCTCTAGAAATCTGCACCACATGGGACTCTTCACTCTTACAGGATAGATGTTTTCTGGAGACACTTGTTTAAACACAACTCATGCCTTTTTATATACTGTAAAAACAATTACTATTCAGGTCTTTAAACTGTGTGTCTGTTGTAATGTGATGGTCATACATCCAGCTGTGTTTCTCAGTCCTAGCCCTGTGCTCCAGCTTGTCCGTAATTAAATTGCAGTTATTTGACGTTTTCAGTCAAACCAAACTTAAATGTAAACTAACAAGTGAGAGGACACAAGCCACTATAATATTTCTTCTGACACTGAGTGACATTGATTATGTTGGGATTTGTATTAGTATTATGTTTTACTAATCTCGGCTGGTAAGATTGAAGGCATCTGGCACTGTGACCACATATTGTCCTGCTTGGGGCAGGGGGTCACTAGTGAGAAACACAGCTGCAGAACCCTCAGTGTGACTGTCATATTCTCTGGCTATTACCTTACTAGGTTATTCAGGTGTGATTCAACTCTTAAAGCTCCAAGTTATTGGGGCGCCGATGATTGTCATTTGCAGCTTTTCTCTCTGGGTAGCTCACCCAGGCTAATGAAGTGACTTATAGAGCCATTATTATAACACATTATCAACTCACTGCTATTATTATTATAAGACACAGAAACGGGTTAGTAGCTGCTCTGGTGGCTACATCCTTGTCTGGAGATGAAACTTTGTAAGAGATTAATATAACCACTTAAACCCTACATACTTCATTGACCAGGACCCCCCCCCCCAGGTCTCTATACTTGATCCTCTCCTATTTTCCATTTACACCAAATCCTGCTGAAAATAGCCTGTATCTATTGGCTCAAAACGCAGCGCATTGTGAGCTTGTAGATGCAGATTTTGCTATTTTCGCTGAATGTTCGCCCCCTACCCGAATAGATGGACAATTATAGGTTTAATGTGTTAAACCTTAAAGCCATTTTGTGTCCGCACATTTTTCCCCTCTCCATTTGTGAAAGCTAGTCTGAAGATTTGTATTGGGTCGTTGGAATGCATACGTGTGAAGCATGTTTGAAAAATGTGCTCTGATAAGCTTGGGAATGATCCATTTTTGTGAATGTGTATTATTTGTAAAAGATGTTTTATTGCAGATGGATTATTTACAAATTCTGTAGCTGTATTATTACGGTCAACCTCATACATGACTGCTGCTTAAAACTCTACAAAATTTCATAGGCACAGAGACATAGTTAAGATACAAAAGCCTTTTTTTTATCAACAATTGTGATTCTCTGGTCACATGCAATGAAAAGAGTTGCTTCTACGTAAACAGATTACCCGTGGATAGGGTAAATTGATGACGCTCATTGTTACTACAATTTACTGTTTGTGGGAAAGCTAGTGGCATAAAATGAAAGAAAAGGAAAAAAGACTCAACCTATCACGCTTAGGTTAGATTTTCCGTGTCTGGGAAATCCCAAACGTTATCTCTTAAATCATTTCCAAATCTCAAATGGCTGCGTTCCATTAGTTCTGCTATACAACCAAAGCAGCAGTTCAGGGTTACCCGATAGCTACTCACACAAAGCTGCTTTCTCTTACCTTGCTGGGATGTCAGACTGCCTGTCTCTCTCTAACCTCATTGCCACATATACCTCTCTGGGCGTAACTTATTGCCTGCCCGTAGCCCAACGTCCGGTTTCATATCAAGGCCTTCATTATTGTCTTTTATGCTGAATATGCTGGGGCATGAGCTCCTCTTCAAGGAACAATTATGAGCTCTGTCTCTCTCAAGGAATAACGCATATGTGTAAAAAAGAAATCACCAATGTCATATAACACCTTAAAACTTACCTGCTCTATGAAAGTAGAACACCAACCATACTTAGGTTCCGATTTTTTTTTTTTTTTTTACTGGCTTTGATTACGTAACTTAAAAAAAGAAAAGAAAGAAAAGGGTATATTATGAACTCCAACCCTATGTTCTTAGCATTGTATTTATCCTTGTCATTTGACTGTTTTGTGTTTTTGTTCTTCTCTGTAATTTACAGGCTAGCAGTTTTTCTTTTAGTCGTTCATGATCTGGTTCAGGTTCAGTGGCATTTCAACCCTGTATCCCTAGCAACTAAAACCAATACTGAATGTCTGCTCAACACAATACACCAGTGCCTGTCTCTGGGGCTACTGCAAAGTGCAGCACGTCGTCTCTCTACTCTGGGAATTATCTGCTATTTATGTCAATAGGCCATTTTATTGATTCGCCTGTAAGTAACCTAGTGGAAAAAAATACTTTTATTGGTACACAGCTATGGTTTTATTGCAGTTTATTCTTGTAACACTCCTCAATACCGTTAACAGCCTTGTTTTTGAATTGGGTCTACTACTACTTTATTATGGAACTCTGACAAATCTTAAGAAATTTACATAACAGAAATCGGTTATTTATGCATAAATTAATTATTGCACTATGATTTATTATAAGCGTTTTATTTTTATTGTGAAATGTTTTGTGTTGCTGCATACTTATTTATTGATCGTGCTTCAGAACTGTGATTTTTAATAGTTTGATTGTGGTAGTTGTTCATTTGTAATAAAGCACTTTGATGCAATGTGAAATGTGTATTGCTGCAATTGCATGAAGGCTTTTTAAATGTTCGCCTGTATAAATAATTTATTTTGTCCAGAACTTAATCCCCTTAACATTGTGGTTAATTAGTGCTTATGTTAAGATTTAATTCATGATATGACATTTTGTTATATTTTAGGCCGCTACTGCCAATCTAAAAAGAGTTACGCACTACAGAGTAATTGTGTAACGTGTCTCAAAATATCTCCAACTCTTATCCCATTGATTATTCTAATAGAAATGTAAATCCCTGAAAATACCAAACTCAATGTAAGTTTGTGGATGTTATTATCATGAGCGACTTGACTTAGTGACAGTGTATTGCTTGCAAGAAATGACTTAATTTGGCACTTAGCAATGTTTTTTGTTTTATTGTTGATTTGTTGGTGGTGTTGAAAATTACCTTGGTTTTGAGCGTTGCTACAATCGTTCCCCTCTGCCTTTAGCAGAATGTTATCTTTTGCCTTCAGCAACTCATTAATAACTAATAAAAAGGTTCTGTAATATCGCATTTTCCTGTGATTATTTAACACACAAGCTGTTAATTTGGGGCCTTCAAATATCTTACATTATCTTAATACTATCCATATTTAGTGTAGTTATTCTGTAACTCTTTATGCATTTGTTGCACTCACTGACTATCAAATTATTTATTTTTGCAGAATAAGTGAAGAATAAAGCCTGAGCTACATGTAGTGTGTTGTGTTGTGAGCTTGTAGATCTATGCTCCTGCCCTCAACAAAGTACAAATGAGGCTCAAGTGAATGCTGTCGGTGAAAGTTATCCCATTAAAACCGGGAAAGCATCTTTGTAGATTTTAGCGTGGTCTATTCAAAAATAGATCTACACATCTACCGGTACTGTTGAACATTTCTTCATTTTGAAAGTGCTAGAAAGAATGTTGACTCATTTTGAATTACAGTTGAATGCAGTTGTATAATCGCCCTCAGGTCTTGCTCTTAATGGCTTGTTGGCTTAAGTGGATCTTTCTGCATGTGCACCATTTTTGCCCTTTAGAAATATGGTTTAGCTAATATGCATGAACTCTCTTTTTACACCCATTTTTGTGTTTCTGCCTCTAGCTTCCCGGTGGCTGTCACAGAAGAGTCGAGGGATCCCGTTAAGCAGGTGGTTCTGTGTGAACGGAGCTCTGCTCTGGAAGCCGTTCTCCGCCCGCTCTGTCCAGCCCATCGTTCACTGCTCTACCAAATCCTAAAGCTGGCGCGCCAGGAAAGACTGCTGCCTTTACCCCAGAAGAGGCCCGCCTGTCAGAGCGAGTCTCACTGCTGCCACCATGGGGTAGTACTAAAGGACAACGCCACCCCACTCCCGTTTGGTTACGGTGATTGTAAACCCCGCGGCACTAGCCCTCATCACTACCCACTCTCAGACTGTGACCACACTGGTCCTAAAAGCAACACGCTCCCCCCAGCGGACTCTAAATCCACTTGTAGCGCCCATCCCTGCCGTTTCACTGACTGTAAAAACCAAGCCGCTCATGGTTCAGGCTGTTGCTGTGTGCAGAGCTGCGGTGTGGCCGCCTACCCCGTGATCTGCCTGAAGAGCCTCCATTGTGTCGCCTGCCAAAGCCTGGCCGTCGGTCGTATGAACAAGGTGGTCTGTTCGTTCGCCTCCTCTCCTTCTCTATCCACGTCTCCCTCACTCTGCTCCACCTCCTCCAGGTTATGCCCCGCCTCGTCGCCGGTGTGCCCCGCCTCGTCGCTCTGCTGTAACCACCCGTGTCACCGCTATTCCAACCATGCCTGCACCCAAGCAGTGGAGGGAGGGCCTGAAGACGTGGACCCGCCCTGTCCCGTGCTAAAGAGAGAGCAGAGTCCCTCCCCTCCCCCGCTTTCCCCCATCCCCTCGGACATCAACAAGGAAATGGAGGAAAAGCCTCCTTCCTTGCAACACCACAGAGACGAGGAGGGGGAGGACATGTCCCTCCATCTTGAGGTCAAAGATGTGCCGGTGCATACGAGCGGACAGGATACAGATTTGTCCACTGAAGGCGAGTATGTGACTCCAAAACAAGATTGGGCAGAGCAGAGCTCAAGTGGGAGATTGCTGCAGGATGTTGTGGAGCGTTTCAATGAGAAACTAGAGACAATCAAACCTCTGGAGAAGGACCCACCTCTGTGTTCCTCAACTGTCCACAAAATTGGAAAGCAGTGCCCTCTGACGCCCCAGGCCAATCGGAGCATTCAGTCTCCAGCTGACGAGCATTTGAGTGACATCATAACCACGGTCCTTCACAAAGGCAGCGATAGTGACTACGACCTCAGTGAGCTGCTCCATCGCCACGACAGCAGTGAAGCCAAGTCTCCTAACACTCGCTCCCGCCGGCGTCAGGAGGCGCTGGCTGCCATGACGATGCCTCTTGATCCCGCCATAAACCGACGACACACGTTGCAAATCAAGCGGGAGCTGGCAATGCTTGACCAATCTTATTGTAAGAGGAAGCTGTTGCTACCAAAGAAGGTGCGGTTGAAAGATGGCTATGTTACTCCAGAGGAAAAACCTGAACGAGAAACTGGGATCCAAGAAACAAAGGAACAGGAGATTGTCAACATCAGAGCAGTTTTAGGCACAGAGTGTGACATGCTGGGAGTCGCGGGGGGCAAAGAATTAGTTGGTGTGACAGAAATGAAAGAGGGAAAAGGTTGTGCACAACACAAGCTGGTGAAATGGCTAAAGGAGTCTGAGAGAGAGGAAGAGGAGCCGAGTGAAATGAAGGAAGAAATAGAGACTGTGATTGTTACAGAGGAAATTGAGACGAACACCGTTAAATTAGAGGTGACAGAAAAGGAGATAGCCACTGAGAGAAAAGATAATTTTTCTCTCTGTACCCCATTACCCACCACTGAGCTGCAGAACAAAGCTGACATCCTTGTGTGGAAAAAAGACACCCCAGGCTGCAGCAGTGCTTGTGACAAAGATGTTAGGAACCAAGAGCGTGCATCATCGGGTCAGTGTGATGGTGAAGAAATACCAGCAAGTACATGTCAGCACGGGTTGCTCGGCAAGACGAGGAAAGCCATGAGTCAGCCTGGCAGCTCGAGACAAGCGGGGAGATCCAGGAGAAACATAGTCCCTCCTCAACGGTTCTCTTCATATGTAACAGAGCCCAGGAAGATGTACTTTGTTGCTTGTTTTTCTGAGCGTATTTTCAACCAGAGACCAGCAAAGGACAGCAGTTTGAATGATGTAAACCCAGACACCTGCTCTATAGACCCAAGTGTCATGGACAACTTACCTGAATCGAGTGATGCGGCCGTGTTGCCTTCATCCCAGCCCACGGGGGAGCTTGCCTTTGAATCAACACCCGATAAACAGCTTAGATCATCTGAGCCTGAGGAACAACGGCATGTCAGTCCAGAAACTGTGGTTGCCACCGAGAAGAGTCATTCTAAACCTAGCGCACACTATAAGAGAGATGGTGGCACCAGATTACAGTCATTACCAGTGGTACAAGAGAAGGCGGAGGCTTCCAGAACACGGCAAAAACACTCAAAGCTACGTAGTTGCAGCTCTAATAGCCCAGACACTTGTGTTCAGACTCATGACACAGACTACACAAGCCCAATTAAGCTCATGTATGTATCCCCTGTAATGGATGAGAAAGGTTTAAAATATAGCCTGAAGTCAGCTGCATCTGGTTCTAGTGGACGGCTAGAGGAAGCATTTGACCCATGTGAAGAATCCTCATGGGCTGGCTCACCAGAAAAGGCCAATAAGTTTGTCAAATCGCCAACAAAATCCTCGCCACTAAATTCTGCCTCGTCCTCTCCAAGATCTGTGTCTACACCAGCCAAACCTGTCACCACACCTCCCAAATCTGTCACCACACCTCCTAAATCTGTCACCACACCACCGAAATCCATCCGCACATCACCCAAATCTGTCGGCACACCACCCAAATCTGTCACCACACCTCCTAAATCTGTCACCACACCACCGAAATCCATCCGCACATCACCCAAATCTGTCGGCACACCACCCAAATGTGTCACACACCACCCAAATCCATCCGCACATCACCCAAATCTGTCGGCACACCACCCAAATGTGTCACCACACCACCCAAATCCATCCGCACATCACCCAAATCTGTCGGCACACCACCCAAATGTGTCACCACACCACCCAAATCCATCCGCACATCACCCAAATCTGTCGGCAGACTCGGCACACCACCCAAATCTGTCACCACACCACCGAAATCCATCCGCACATCACCCAAATCTGTCGGCACACCACCCAAATCTGTCACCACACCTCCTAAATCTGTCACCACACCACCCAAATCCATCCGCACACCACCCAAATCTCCCGGCACACCACCCAAATCCATCCGCACACCACCCAAATCCATCCGCACACCACCCAGATCTGTCGGCACACCACCCAGATCTGTCTGCACACCACCCAGATCTGTCGGCACATCACCCAAATCCATCCGCACACCACCCAAATCTGTCGGCACACCACCCAAATCTGTCACCACATCTCCCAAATCGGCTTATTCACCATCCCGTTCACCGTCTTTGTCTCCTAAAGTAGGTGCCCGCAGATCAGGAGACTGTACGCCGCCCAAGCGTACAGTTGGAACTGAAAGCCACAG
>OOFJ01101297.1:8397-24072 GCA_900323375.1 Benthosema glaciale
GTCACAGCCATACTGCCATACAAACCCATACTCCATCCGCTAACGTTTTCCAAAACATATGTCTGGTCTCACTGGGGCTCTTGTACACAATCCAATTCCATTCTCCCTGTCAGCACACTCGCCGCTCGTCATTAGCTTCAATCTAGATGATGAGGAACGGCAGATGTTCGTTTGGTTCTGCAGAGGGCCTATCTCTGTACGTGCCATTTTCTGTACTTGCCTGTCATCCTGTTCACACAAAAGGAAGGAGCAAATCTATTTTTAGACAAAAACAAAAAAATACAGTAGACTACATGCTTCTGCTTTGTCAAAATTCAGTCTAGTTATGGAGAAAAAGTGATTTGTATACTTGAATCTTTAATGCAGTGGTTCCCAGATTTTCTTTTCATGCCAAGGACCAAATATTATGTATTTGGCCGCAGACCCTCATCTGGAAACATTTTGTGCCAGAGACCCCGATACAAGATTTGAGTTGTTAAAATCTAATATATTCAAAACATTTCCAAAATGTTTCACAATGTTTTGAAAATATCAGATCTACAAACTACAATACTTCACGTGATGTGAGCTTGTACAGTGTATGTCAGCTATTTTTTATTTGCTCATCAACTGGTTAAACTGAACTTGATCCTATATTAACTAATTTGTCTGGGGACAGCCTGGAACCCCCTCGAAGACCCGGAGGGTCCCTGGAGCCCATGTTGCGAACCGCTGCTATAATGAATGTGTAAAATGAAGCCACAGCAAAGCGCGATAAAATGTGTAATGTGCCATAATGTCTGCTCATAATGCACTTGATTACTACAACTAACACTAATAAGACTTTACTGTACAAGGGAAAGCACAGGTACTTAGCTCCTTGTTCAGTCACACATAATAATGATCATCCGCTAATCCAAGCCACTAGGGGCTAATAGAAAGGATCTACCAACCGGCAAGATAATCCTATGACACAGCAGGTCTTGTATTATAGCCCAAGCTAGCTTAGCCTAGCAACTGCTCGCACACCAGATGGTGTTTTCATATCGTACTACAAAGTGTGTGCTCTGCAGCGAAAGGTCTGCTGTAAGCATATGCTTCTTATAATCATTTTAATACATACAGTGTTTGTTGACTTATGGTATATTGTGCATTTCTCTATTCTACCTGAACAAACAAAGAAATCCCAGTGAGGCAACAGCCAACAACCTGCTGTCACAGTCAATCCTTCGTACAGTAAGAATTTGATTTGCAGGATGGCAGTATTAATTTTAGGCTATTGAGCAGCAGCAGAGACATAACTGTCTCAGTCGGTATGGTGCCTGGCAGTTTTTATAGCACTGCATAACTTAAAAAAAAAGAAAGAAAGAAAAGTCCATGAGAACAACAGCTTGATTGATTGGGTCCGCAATCTGTGTGTGAGTGCCCCTTGGGCCCCTGGGGACTCAATGTCATTATAGCAGGATGTGTGCTTTCCTGGATTTGACAGTGTTTTGAAATTCATGACTTGTCAATGTTAGCTATTTCCCCACGAATGTTTCTGTACCAAGGCACTGAATCAAATTTCATGCTCTAGCCATTTGTCTTTATTATGTGCCCTTGTCCTTTCTGTTTGACTCTCCCATCTCAGGCTCCTCGGGGCTCTGCTAGAGAAGTCAAATAACATCAAAACAGTTGGGAAAGGGAACGTGCGATCATAACTCCTTTTAATTCCCGGCCGCGTCACGCTAGCTATAAATAGTTAATTAGAATGATCTTGTTGGAGGTAATTTGGGGGATATTTGTTACGTTTCAGCACAGGGGGGAATTTGTATTTGTTGTTGCCTTTCCAGACATGGGCTACATACGACGTATATGACAGTTTGATCCACATGCATACGAAGGGCTGCAGTGAGTGAGAGAAAGAAAGAAAGAAAGAAAGAAAGCAAGCGAATGAGAGAAAGAGGGAGTGTGGTTGTGTAGATGAAGCTTGGGGGACTCTTATTTAGCTTGTTAATTAGCTTGAACCTTTTGATCCCAATTTTAAAAACCCGCCGCGCTGCGAGCCTTTTGTGTGTTGCCCTAAACAAGATAAAACAGAGCTCTATTCCTGCACCTTTCAAACACCATGGCGTTCAAGGGAGCAGTGTTAGTCTTGCCATCCGCAAGACCTCATCCTTATCTATCCCCAGACACTGTGTGTAAACTTGGGCACCTTTGACACTGCCGTAACATGCAGTTGCACCCATGCATTACAATAGCGAGACCTTTTCTTCTCACTGCTGTATAGTCATCAGGAATTTGACACTAGGTATCAGTGGCCATGCACAGGTTTAAAACCTATTTAGTCTCAGCTACAGACAATGAGCAGAGGGGTGGGACCAATTCATCCTGCCCTTTTTTAATCAAGCTCTCATTGTTATAGGCGCACTGGAAATGTCAGGTCTTGGTCGTGCGTGCGATTTTCTTGTATCGCTCGGTGACTAGGGAGTGTGTGTGATTGCGTGTGTGTGTGTGCGTGTGCGTGTGCCTTTGCGTGGGTGTATGTGCACATGGGTGCGTGTGTGCATGAGAGAGAGACACAGAAAGAGAGAGAGGGTGTCGGAGTAAGTCTTAGGTTTTTCAATGCCAAGAGGTTATATCAGGGGAGCTATCATGGAGTCTCAGGGCGCAGGCTTAGAGCAGGAGTTACTAATCAACTATGAGGAAGTGGACGAGAGAATACCAACCTCAATAACTCCCCATAGAGACAATGGGTGGGTCACTCATTTCCACTACACAGTGTTAATTTAAAACTCAGAATGTTGGGGGCATGGTGGCACAGTTGGTAGCACTGTCGCCTCACAGCTACACGGTCCCGTGGTTTCATTCTCGCGGGGATGCTGTGGTTGCCGGGGGGCGTGTTATCTCCTCCATGTCATCACAGCCATAGACATATAAACGTAGACGCCCTTTCCGGCTCTGGAGCGCGTATGCTCAGAAGAGGGCAGAATTTTCCCGAGATTCTTCGCAAATCATGAGAGGGCGCTTGCAAAGCTTCCGCAAGTTCTGCGTGCGTCTAGGCACATACGTCGCTCCAATGGACTACAGAATGTCTATGATCACCACCCATACCCGAGGTGGGGTTGGCAAAAGGCCCTTTCTGTGTGGAGTTTGCATGTTCTCTTCGTGTCCCATAGGGTAGGTACCCTCACAAAAACATGCAGTAATCCTGGTCTCTACTGGCTGATGGAGGGGAAAGGAACTGGTTCGAATAACGTGTTCCTTCCACACGATACATCTTACCGGGATAACTCCCCCTGTCAGGTGATATGAAGCAGGTTGCTTCATATTTTTCAATTTAGAAAAAAATGTGCACACATTTGTTCACTTGAGTTAAGGTACAAATGGATAAATTAACACTAAGGATCGTACCGTGTACAATCTCCCTCACTCTTTTGTTTTGCATTGTTCCATTCTTAACCTTCTTTGCCTGGCAGTAAGAGCTATACACACTAGTATACAGCATGGCAGCTGTGGAGAAACTCTCCACCCCAGTGTGCTTATCCCTGCACTGATAGATACAGGCAGGCAGGGAGCCACCGTCAATTTATTTAACACAGCCAGTACCCAGAAGATTCCACACAGCACTTCCTGCTGTGTGCAGACAGGAGGAGCCGGGATATGGTCCGTCTTGACTGGTTGAATCTTTTACTTTTCTGTCGATCTGCCGTCCAAACTGTCCTCCTGGGAGCACTGTGGCAAAACCACAGAGTGGACACCGTGAATCATCTACAGACAACTTGTCTGCATAGGATCAGGTTCAGATATATGGACTGCAAGATGGAGGTTCTTGTGGATGCAGTGGGGAAGGGAGAGTGGGATAGTGCATAGCTTGGGTAGCTCTAGAATTGAGTGTAGCTATTAGTGAGATAATGGTATGTATAAATTAGGCTATTTAGTGTGCAGACAGTAGAAGTAGCCATTGTAGAAGTCCCACTTTCCACTGCATGCTTGGCGAAATATGGCTGCACATTTACTCCAGCTGTCTGCATGGGAGAATAGTTCACCCCAGAAAAATAAATTTCTGTCGTTTTTTATCACCTGTCATTCTTGAGCCAGTTGAAACACAGATATAGTTTCTTTGTCCACACAATACAGAAATAGTTTGCCAGAAACTGAAATTAATACTTTAAGTCTTGAAGACAAAAACTTTAAAAACAAAATAATTGTATGTAATTACTCCATACACTTTGTGCAGCATAAAACAAATAAGTGTTCTGCTTTGCTTTAAAACAATTGCATTTGAGAACAAATAAACATCATGTTTTGTTTTTTAAAACACTATTGCACACACCCAAGCACTTTCACTTGTCATAGTATACTGTATTTTTGAGTGTTTGCGGTTATCTAACCGTAGTGTGCCAGAAATGTATATAAATTAACATTGTAGGTACATCACAAGCCTTGGACATAGAAACTGTATCGTGTATGACTGCATGTAGCGCAACGTAAAAATTGAAAAACCAAATGACGAACATCACAATGGCCTTTCCTAGCAAAATATAGTAGAAAGTAGAAAGGAGTAGAAAGGACCAGCTAAACCAACGATTATGCAATCATGCTCTATCCATCCTCTTGTTACATCTTGTGTACAGGTACATCAGAGTAAAACCTATTTCTGCTTGGCTTATTCCTTCATCGTGCAATCATTTGGCTTCAGAATACCTTTTGCCCTTTTGGTGATGTTAAAGGCCTGGTCACTGATGACTCAGTTGTGATGGAGAAAGCTGCAATGTACAGCACAACGTTTTGTGTGTTGTGTTGAACTGTTGTGTTGACAAAGAAGTAAAGAACATTATCTGTGTTTTAAATCAAATGAAGGTTGATAATGACAATTTAAAACCTCACACTAACCTAACGTTTGTCTACTAACACAGTAGTATACATACTGTAAGGCTACAGTACTGACAAAAGGTAGCAATATCCTTCATGTTATAGCATGGGGTTTGTGAAAGCTCACGTGTCAATGGAAATGATTGACAGGGATGATAATGACCAGAGTGTTTGATTAGTCCATCCAAGCAACGGGTAGATGTTCCAAATCAATTATCTATCAGAGAGAGTTAATGAAGTATTAGACTACTGGTTCTTTGGTAACCAAAGCATGTTTTCCCATCACAAATGCTTAAGTATGTGTTCCTAGTCTTTATTTTCCATCACAGTATTTATTTTCCTTTATTACAATTATTGTGTTATTTGTGTTACAAGGTTATACCTCCTATAACATTTCTTATTTCTTAGGCCTTCTGTCCCTAAATTAGACTCAGATAATGTTTTTGTTTATTTGATGTAAACGTTATTTAACCAGTCACCTTGAGGTTTTAAATCTCTTCTTTACTGTTTCAGACATTGTTAAAGCACACAAAACATCAATGTAGAATAATCATTTAATCGAGTATATCTAGTAGTACAGTATGTTATTTCAAATGTATGCCAATATAGATAGCTAATTTCTGAATGAAATTGAGATAAACTAGGAGCAATACTGAGAAGGAACTTAAGACCATAGTATGTCTGTGCATCACAATAGCTTGTAATCAGTATCTGGTTTTATGAAAATCGATTGAAGTAAAGTAACAACAAGCAATGCTAATTTAATGAGACATCTGCTGTATATTAGATGGATTGTTTCCCTGATTAAAGCTAACAATGCCATCTCCTACTTGTCCATGATCTATGTATGTGTTTTGCAACTACTGTATACATGGAATTCTATAATGTAACATTTCAAATATTTGTGATTATAATGGATTAGTTATTCCATTTTGTTCCTAGATGCAAACCCATGCTGGTTATGTCCTCCCAAAGACATGCAGTATATAATAAATACAAGCATGTGCCGAAGCCTTGGTATGAGTTATATTCCGGTAATATATAAACTCTCTTTCTAGTACAGACAGTTTTATTTTTAGGAATTCAAATGAGTGCACATCATTGTAACACATCTCCTATCTTGGAAAGAAATGCTCAAACAACAAGAGATGTACAATATATGGTTAGAGAAAACCTCTCCAGAATGTAGGTTATAGATATAGTAAATGGTGAATACTTGCAATTGACCCTTTTGTATTTATTTTTGTTAGAAATAGATGAATCAAATACAGCATGCCGTTTGGTGTCAATCCACCAATGTCCAGAGCACCATGAGAAAGGCAAAACATTGGCTTGTGTGATGGACGACAAAGAAGCAGCAGCGCTCCTCCCCAGCAGTTACGTCTAGACGTATAAGTCAATTAAGGAAATTTACAGAGCGTCACAGTTGAGAAATGTCAATATTCTGAAGGAGATATATAAATGTCACAGGCTGTTGGTACAGAGGGTACAGTATTGTTACTCATCTCTAGGCTTTGAATTTCAACCGTATGCGAGACTCATAAAAAAATAAAATGTTCTGATAATGTGCACAGTATATTTGCCATGGTGTATAATGGTGCATTTATATAGCACCTTTATCCAAGGTGCTTTACTGATGGTGCATTACATGCATGCACGGATGCACCCATTCACCCAACACATTCTAACGTAACACTGATGGCAGAGGAAATCATGCAATGCACAGACCTGCTCATTGGGAGCAATTAGGGGTTCTGTGTCTTGCTCAAGGACACTTCGACACAAACTCTGGCCGCTCTACCTCCTGGGCCACTGCCGCCGCCAGTTAGTAACAAGATGTGTGGGTTTGTTTTGATTGATAGGCCTAAGAAAATATGACCACTAAAGCAGTGCCACACTTAAAATGATTGACAGCAAGCTGATTAATGTCCACTTAATGTCAATTTACAATTTACAATTTAAGTATTCAGCATTACACTCACTACTTACTTATCCAGAGCGACTTACAAAGATCGGAATAATTGGCATGAACCGTATCAACAACGACATGATACATGTTCAAGTAAGCAGAGTGCAAAGAAAGCTAATGAGGTACAGTGCACAATGAGCACTTTAGACTAGAGTGGACCAAAAATTGGACCAACGGAAAATGTTATCTTTGCATTCATATTATCAGTTATTTAACAGAGGCCTCTGCTGTTTTTCTTATCAGCTTCAGCTCTGATTGAGGCCTAGGCTGTTCACAATAATTTAATTCCTATATTTAAACCTCCAGTGTCACATCCTCCACTCTCATTGTTTCCTTGCACCACCTCCAACCGAGGAGTCAAGGAGGTAAGGTGAGGACAGAGGAATCAATCGGGGTCGACTTAGACAATTTATAAACTCACATTTCTACTCACATTTCGCTGTTACGGTGAAACTGTTGACTTTCCAAGGCTCCTCGCTCACTGAAATGTCATTTTGAAGCGACATCAATTACTTATGCTGTGAAACAGCTGGATCACTGGTAACGGAACGTATAGCTTATTGCTCAGATGTCACGCTGCGTTGGACGTATTTATGTTTGTTGTATGTTATGTATGTTTAGGAATTGAGCTGTTTGATACAGCCATGTTACACAACAAACCGCAGGATTGTGTAACTAAATATCTATGAAACCATATACTGTTTGAATTTGCAAGTTAATATTACATTCTCAAATGTTAATATAATGAAGATGCAATTTGTGAAAAAGAACAGACAGGGGGAGTAGGTTACATTTTATTCATAAATGTACAACAAACTTCAACAAACGTGTGATGTGTCTGTAAAACTGGAATGACTGAACTGCTTCAGCAACTTTGATAACTGTTATTCAGAGATAGCTACATGTTTGCATTATTAGTTATTAATACGAACAGATCAAACGTTTCGTCGGCTCTAAATCATCCCCTTTAGGTCTGCGGCATGACACAGCTTTTGGATCTCATGAAGGACACACTTCATGTTTTCTTGTTGATCCGCATTTTCAGCTCCTCCAAAAGCAAATTAAGCTTCAGGACGCAGACTATTTCTGGGTCATGCTTGTTTATTTGTTCAGCTTGTCAGGATTTCAGGATCACAGATTTACAGGTGCCCATTAAAAAACGCTAGCTAATTTAGCTGATTACAATATAAAACTTCAATCTCAATAATCAAAAGTTCATAATAAAAAAATTGACAACCAGAGATCTCCTTCCTGAGGCAGTGTAGACAATTTCTGAAGTTGGACTTAAACAGCAGAGTTGAGTTTTGGAATTTAGCCAATGCACTGGTTAAGGCAATGCAGACTTGAAGCAGAATGTACTCACTCAGAGCCAGAGTATTGTTTGTTTCAGAGGCAACTGAGTTCTTTTGGAGTGTTCACATGTGGAATCTGCAATATATTTTATATCTATTTAGAAAAAGTCAAAAAGTGTAAACTAGAAAAGGTGCTCCGAGGAGCACAGGTCTCCACTAGGTCAGGAACGTTTGTTGTGGCGTGAATTGAGTAGCAGTTAATAGGCAATAGGCAAAGACTTACAGTTTCAGTGTATAGAACATTTGCAGGCCGTTTTTCCTTGGCCTCTTTCGAAGTGTGCATACAACATGTTACACATAATCGGGGCAGTGATAGGTAGAGACGCAACTCAGCCTGTTGCCATGAGGCTCAGCTGCTCATTTGTCAAAAATGTCAAGTGGCATTTCTTCCTCAGCCTAGACGTGTGGGAATATGCATGTACACAGTATCACCACAATCAGACGCTGTGTGCATTTGCAGCATTATGTCCAAAACGGCAAACTTTAGATGTCAATCTTAGTCAATCAGGATGTAATGTAATATGAGAAATCAAACGTACCCGTCATGGTCACATGACTATAGAGATCATGAGTACCGATTTGTGTGAAATTTGGATAACATCTGAAGGAGTAATACCGAAAAATGTGTTTTACATAAGTCGGCCTCCTGGCGGCGCTATAAAGTGCAGATGTGGAAAAATGCAGGGCAAAGGTTTTTCCTTGGCCGCTAGGGAGTGCGCATGTACAGAATCTAGGTGCAGTTATAGGTAAAAACACAAATCGCCCATTTCAGTAGCATTCTTACTCTGCCTAGTTGGAATGTGAGTGCAAAATTTCACAGAAATCATTTCATTTGAGGCATTTAGTTCAAACGGAGCACTGTATCTCCTGAGTCACTGCTATAGTATCCATCCATGTCCTTCTCAGCTTCCCACTGCTCTGCTGTCCTCATACTGCATTATGTACACCGCCTGTGTGTAGGAAGCGGAATTGCTTCAAATGAGCTTACGTTTAAAAATAAAAAATTGAATTAGATTAATATTGGTGTTATTCCAGGAATAATATATTGAAAATATTTGAGCCTGACCGATGCCAGGTTTTTGGGCCTGATGATGATCCCAAATTTGAAGAGGCCAGCGAATCGATATAATCCCTCCATCTGATTCTCCGGCTGATCTCCTTCTCCGTCTTCCCCTTACTCGGGGGGAACAAGACCCCAAGATACTTAAACTCCTTCACCTGGGGTAATGCCTCATTCCCTACTTGGACTGCACAATCCACCGGTTTCCTGCTGAGAACCATGGCCTCAGATTTGGAGATGCTGATCCTTATCCCAGCCACCGTAAACTCAGCTGCGAACTGGTCCAGTGAGAGTTAGTCTTGGACCGATGGTGCCATCAGGACCACATCATCTGCAAAAAGCAGTAATGCAACTCTTAGTTCACCTATATCAGCAAAAAAAAAAAAAACTTCCGGATGCCAGGTGGAAGTGGGTACAAATAATGGCCAGTATACCGGCTAAACGATATATCGGTCTGGCTCTGCTAGAGAAATTAAAAGGAAATTATTCTTCTCACTTTTTCTGATGGAGGCCAGCGATCAATTAGCAGTCCATGCATGCTTTATTTCCAGTTGTTAATGATGGCTGGCATAGACTGAGAGATGCCATGTCTGCACATTCTCTGTCAATATTCTAGCATTGTGTATAGCAGTGTAGAGCTGCACGCTGCAGAGATCACAGGATGTGTGTGTGTGTGCGTGTGTGCGTGCGTGCAACGGCGTGTGTGTGTGTGTCCGTGCGTGCGTGCATCTCATTGTATGCGCCTGTTCTCTGTGAGGGCAGACAATTAGCTCAAAGAGTTTCTCAGCCACTGTCAAACTCAAAAACGAGGCCAGAAGACGATATTACCTCCAATTATGGGCGTTAGCGTAACTGTGAAGTCTGGAGCTCTATCAAGCTGTCGGGCTGTCAGACGTTTCTTCATTTATTAATTCATTTGCGCGTCACTTCATATTAGAAGCACGCTGATGATAGACAAAGACCTCCCTTTTTCCCCCTCCGTCTTCCCCCTCTCCCTGCCTCCAGTCAGTCGCCGTCCTCCGAGACGAGCAATACCTCTTCATTTGATGTTCTGGACGTTTTACACGGTGAAAGATAAGCTTTTGTTTGGATTTCATTCACTCGCTGTGCTGTATTTCTCCCTTTCCGCTAGACATGAGACGCCACCCTGTTAGACATGTGCTCATTGGGCTAATCCCTTTGCTGGGGTACAATGAGTGCTCCCTCCCTCTCACCTTCCTTGACCCATGGTCCCTCTGCCTCAGCTGCTCACTGTATAATGGGGATTACATTTCAATTTTCTAGATCAATCACAGAATCTTATGAGCAACTGGCAATTGAGGCCCATTCAACCCCACCCTTCACATTTCCTGCCCATTCATGACCATTTAAAGGATTTAAAGGCCTTAAATTAATCTCTCGTCAAGGCCGGTACCACCCTCCCCCGCCACTCCAGTCATCAGACACTAAAGTCATTCGGCCACTATAAACCATTCCAGACAATTGAAAAATGTTATACATATTCCTTTATGTCACCATTCCTCCTTATAACAAGTTCCTTTTTTTGCCCTTATAATTACACCATTTCCATCCGCCATCTGATGCTTCCTTGGCATTTTGCGTACCTTGATTTGTGAGAAATTATGTTGGGAGGAGGGTGTGTGGGGGGGAGAGAGAGAGAGAGAGAGAGAGGCAATGAATAACAGCACATGAAAATGGGCTGGTGATTGCCTTCCCTGGGTGGTAATCGAGAAAGGCTTGAGTGATCCCACCCGCAGATGGAGCCCCCTCCTTGGGGGTTGATTAGCTACGGAGCCCCGGAACTTCAGACTGACATACTGGCTGATCAGCCACCTGCCTCAGCCTGTCAGCGACCCATTGATTGCAGGGTGCTTCAGAATCACCCCCTGCCTCTTTGCCGCTTTAGTGTCCTAGGTTCTAGCATCCACCATTACATGATGGAATTGTCCATTCAGGCCCTGACTCTCCTCCTCTCCTCCCCCATCACATACATATTCTGAAAATGTATGTGATTTTTCTCCCCACATAAAGCTAATGCACAACGAACAGGCCATCAAGCAAGTTTGAGTGCATTTGTGCAAGCACAGGTTTTTATACTGAGGTGGCACTATAGTGATGCTCTTTGAGACTGTGCTTTCGACGTATAGGCTATTCATCACACAGTTCTGCCATTCTTACAGTGCCTTGCTGGTCTGGAAGAGCTGCAAAATCACACCATGATGACGGTTTGGGGGTTTGAGTGTGTCTCATAGACTCCACCCTGCGTACAATATTATGATAGGCCTATTGCATTGTATGAGCAGAGAACAGGGTTGAATTGGTACAGTAGTTGTCAGCCGTCGATTGTGTGAGGCTGAGGAATGGGTGTTAAAGACTGCTGCCGCGCTTCCCTCTCTCTAGCTGCACCAGCAAAGGGACCTTGTATAATGACTTTTTTTTTTAGCAAGGCAATTGGAATGGAATATCCATAATGGCATTCACGATTTTGGTCGACATACAGTACATGATTGAATGTAAAAAGCATTCAGGAAGGGAGAGTTTTGGTGTATTTGTCCTTATTGCTCGTTGGGTGAACCACTGGATGAAAGAAATGCATTGAATCACAGATTAAGTTAATTTTGCATTGGATTCTTCATCTGTCTGTGGTAACTCCATGTGGTGATATGCTGTAAGCTCTATCTACTATGAGTGATGGTTCATAATACATGTAAACCAGCCAAACAGTTTATCCCTACAATACAGTTGTGTCTCGAGTCTTGACCCTGTGGGTAACGGCTATATTTACAATGGATCTGTTATTCTACATCTGTTCATGTTAAGAAAGGGATATTGCTATTATTATGATTATTAATATTAGTAATCATTGTACTGTACTGTGCGGTACTGTGCAAAAAATAGCAAACATAGGCAATATGCAAGTTCACAAGGCACCGTGCGTGCCTGCGTGCAGGTGTGCATGTACGTGTGCGCCTGCATGTCCCAAGAGAAAGTTGTCATGCAGTAAAATGCATCACCTGGCTGCACTCAATAAGCAACATGAACTGAAACATATTGGACAAAGACCCTACATTCTATGTGGCACTGGTACCACAAGCAGAAACCTGGCTCTGTGCTCGGCCTAGCAAGACCGTTATCTGCTGCCCCGCGGCCCATCCTTCTGCCTGGAGTCAGGGGCCCAGCAGGTCTGCCTTGGCCGCACACCCTCCCACCACTGTCAGCCCTGTCCGCCAACCAGATAGCTGGGACAACCTCCAGTCACTCACCCCAGCTGCAGGCCTTCGCTCAAGCAAGACTGCTCCCCCTCTGCTTTTAGTTGCTGCCAGGCAGGAACCTCTTACTGTATCCCATATTTTATCTTTTCATGTTTTGTTTTTTAATCAGTTATGTTTAATATTTTCTAAATTTGAATACTGACAAGTTTTGGACATGCAGTTTCTACCCAGCAGCAATGCTTTGCTCTCATTGTTGTGCTCACGGTGCTCACCCGTATTTCCAGAGTTTGGACCGTATTGGTCCAAACTCTGGAAATGAAGTCTTCTCTGTTAATGTGCACTTGCATTTAAATTGCCTGTCAGTTAGCATGAATAATTAAATAAACCTTAAAGTGGCGACCGTGGTCACATATACATGTAGCTTCATGTCTAGACTTAAGACTCACAAAACAGACTTGTCGAGCATGCAGTGCTATATGCAGTTAACAGTCCTTGCTTTATTTTCAGGACCCCAGAAAGACTAGAGGCTAGAGACTCTAGGGGAGAGGGGACAGGGAGTCTTTAATAAACATAAATGTAAAAGTCAAATGAGTTAATTGTAATACAGTAGGTGGTCTTGGATCAGATGAGATAAGACCTGGGAGACAAAATGGGAGATCCAGACACTCAAGGTTAAAAGAGGGAACAGGAACAGCCTTTATTTTATACACCAACATGTTTCGACCAAAAGCGGTCTTCATCGGGTTAAACTAATACAAGTAACAGACTCTCAGACCCCAGTATCTATTTTCTCAAGAAAAAGTGTGACCTCTGATACGGCTGGGGTTCAATGCCGAGTCCGACCCCTTCTGGTCTTGCTCATTCTTATACGCAGTATACAGTAGCCTTTGCACACCCGTTGAGTGTAGGTGATTTCAAACGTCTCTCAATGTCAAGGTTTCTGAGCATGTTTACCGCAGACGTTCAAAAAGGGTAGCCTTCTCTCCCTGGTGTCTCATCGCCGAGTACTGTGTGTCACAGCTGTCAGATGGAACGGTGCTCTCCATGTTAGACTTGTGTCGACTTATAGATGTACCGATCGGGGAGTGTTGGAGCAGGGGAGGTGGCGGGGGGGGTTCGAGGCCAGTTGTAAAAGGAATCCGCCATCATATGCAGGCGTGCCGCATGAACATTTACATAAGAAGTACGTGCTGTGGCAGACGAGAGGCATGTGGTGACATTACACATTTGTTCCGTGGAGAGTGAGCAGAAGGTGTACGGTATATGTCAAACGGGAGAGCCTGAGAAGAAATATTGGCTTTGTCGACGGCCCAGGAAGAGTGCTGTAATCAGTCGGAAAATACCATGCTTGTCCGCGCCACCACAGGTGCGTGCGTGCGTGCGTGCTTGGGTGCGTGCATGTGTGCGTGTGTGTGCATGTGTCTTTATCTGATATTAGACACAGCGAGACAGATAGTGTGGGTGAAAACATGTCACTTTTTGATATATAGGTTGTGGACCTTGAATATGCTTGTTTGTTGCTGTTGCAGTTGGCAGGAAATGGAGACTGTGGTTCTGGCATGCAGGAATGGAATTCACAGCCTTTGGTTTGAAGATTTTTACCATTTTTACTAACCCTTTGTGTATAGAGCATCTTCGGCAAACACACACGCTCGTAGGCTACACACGGAAGATCTCTCTCTCTCTCTCTCTCTCTCTCTTGCACGCGTGCACATACACACACGCACGCACGCACGCACGCACGCACACACACACACACACACACACACACACACACACACACACACACACACACACACACACACACACACACACACACACTCACACTTGCACAGCACGCACAGCATATGTGTATGTTGCTCAAAGTTGTGTCCTTGAGCAAAATACGAAATCCCTAAATCCGGCCTGAGCACCCCTAGGTGGCAGCTCACTGCTCAGAATAGTTAGGATGGGTCAAATTCACAGAATGAATATCCCCATTCGTCCCCATAGGGATCATTACAAGTCAAGTTACCAGCAACCTCAGGTATGGCCAGATCAGCCCTCACCTATTTTTGCTGATGCACCAGCCCTTGGGTGGATAACATCAGGCAACGATGAATGCAAATAGGTACTACTAATAAAATACTGTGGAAGTGGAAGTTAGAAGCGGAACAGAACAGACGCTTTCATTAGCTGTTTGTCCACACAGGAGTGTGCCTGTCCTTCAACCGTTATTGAGTTAGATCATGTATTTTATCTTTTTTTACTCAAGATCTTATGACAAGGGGCCTTTGTCTCTGCCACCTGCACCTGAACAGTCAGCTATAATTTTACAGTTGCCCCACCTTACTGAATGTGTATATTCCACAGGGGTACAAAGGATGTAGAATGTAACATTTTCCCTGTGCCAGTTAATCATGTGTATATAAACTGTAATTAAACTTACTTAATTCTGTATATGTCTCACGCATTCGCGGTAATGCCTCCCTGGAGACAGAACCACACTTTGATTCAAAGCAAGGCATGTCATGTTGTTGACAAGCCGTAGCTGGGTGCCTGTACCTTCTGGTGACTGGAAAGACATGTTGTTCTACATTGTTGGTCAGCAACAGCTAAAGGCATGACACTGATTCTGTCGGTGTTCCTTGTCAGTCTCATCTTCCAGGAGGGTCTGCTGAAATGTAGATAAGTTTGTCAAAGCAGCCATCGTACAACGATGACAGGTTAACTTAAAAGGGAAACAGTTGCATGCAGTGGTATACGTAGCTGAAAACAGAGATGGGTTGGAGAGAAGAGCTCCATCCCATGTTATATGTACTGATACAGGACCTCACTAATGTTTCTATGCCTTGTGTCCTTGGTCTGCTCCTAAGGATCTGTTTGTAGTAGTAGTAGTAGTATTACCGTAGTCATTTTTTTCAATTCAATTCAAATGAGCTTTATTGGCATGAGAAAACAAACATTGCAAAAGCAAGTGTTCACAATACAATAAAAACAGCAGCAGTAGTAGTAGTAGTAGTAGTAGAGTAGTAGTAGTACTCAAACCTTTATTTATCAAATAGACGGTTTTCAGCAAGGCTTGTAATTAGGCATGAACGATATATCGTATATCGATATGTATCAATATTATTATTATTTTTTTAGGGGGGCTGATGAAATGATGAAATGTGAGATTTAATCATATGCCATCACATTCAAAAGTGCTTTTGGAGAGAAATGAGACAGTCTCCATGCAGTCACTTTCAGTATAGTGCAGAGGGGAGCTGG
>OOFJ01101440.1:0-12464 GCA_900323375.1 Benthosema glaciale
TGGGTGTGGCCACATAAAAACATAATTTTAACACTTTCTGTACACTTTTTTTGAAATAAATCTTCCTCCTAGTATAATCATAGTAACTGATGATAATTCTTTTGGAGGGACAAAAATCACGGCACCCCATCTTTAAGTACAGTACAACATGTACAAAGTTACAGTATGTTTCACCACTGGTGCACATCCACACAATGGCTCGCTAATAGGTTGGTTATGCTTTACTTATAGTCATAATCCCGCACACTCTGCGTCTTGCATTGTTCTCCATTGTGAGCAACACAGCCGGCAATCCACGCCACATGTCTATGGACATCAGCATAGACATCAGGTTTTGGACCACCGCATGGCAGACTCAACCAGCTCGCCAAGCCTGCCATGTAGTGAACACCATCATCCTGGCAGATCATCGGCCCGCCAGAATCACCCTGTAAAACATATGTAAACACAATAGTACGGAAGCTTAGCTCCACAATATGAAGGAATCGTTCACTTTGTGATAAAAGCATCGAACTTTGGACACACACACACACACACACACACACACACACACACACACACACACACACACACACACACACACACACACACACACACACACACACACACACACACACACTCTCTCTCTCTCTCTCTCTCTCTCTCACCCTACAGATGCTGACTTGTCCACCCTTGCCACAGATCATGGAGTCGTCCAGCAGGCCTCCATGGAACTCCATACAACGCTGTCTAGACACCAGGGAAATCTGACCATGTAACAGTTTCTGTGTGCGGTTACCTGAGAGACAAGAACAACACAGCATTGACTGGTTGGTTAACCCTGCATTATATAGACCATGTGGTGGGCAACTTTGACGATGGAGAGGGCCACTATATTTCCACACAGACTCCAGAGGGGCCACATTGCATATTACTGTCGTAGCAAAAATAGCCAATCTACAGTACAAACTCAACACGTGTTTTGAGCTATTTTTGCTATATTTGAATTTAAATCCTGAATTATTATTATTATTATTATTACTTTTTAATTGGAATCCTGAAAAGTAACATTTTTATTTAATTTCAAATGCACTTAGTTATATAGTTATGTTAACTTTATGAATTAAATACAAATACAATGGACATTTGAAATCAGTATTCCGATATTAACCTGCGGGCCGCCAGTTGCCCATGTATGATATAGACTATAGTGTAGCTTTTATTCAAGGTGTGATTAGTGGTAGTCAGTGGTTGGATACCTACCATCATTGGTTCTGCCCCATCCAGAGATCACACACTGCTTTCCATTGGGGAAGATCTTGTTTGGCAGACAGGCATATTTAACATAGTGGGTTTCCTTGGCACAGAACGCTCCATCGGTCACTCTCAGCTGGAGTAATGCTGACACACAGTAAACACAATAATACAGAACATTAGCATCTCTGACTGACACGATGTGATTGAACCTTTAAGCAATTAATAGTCCAATGTGTCAGTGAGTAAATACATGGCCTCACCAATGTCATTACTTGGACTATTTGATAGTATGTTCCTCGAGTAATCCTCATGAATGAAGTCTCTATCCACGTCGATGACCTGGTCTGACGCTTCAGGGCTACCAATGTCCACTCCCCCCATGACCACCTGCATTTCCATGGAGCTGTTACTGGAGAAACAACAGTCAGTCATAACGTAGAGATTAGTGTTTCATCAAAGACAGATATATCTGTTTGATGCCTGGCGGGGGGGGGGGTGCCTGTAAAGATAGAGCATTTAGAGCATATTACATGCAGTGAGCAGCATATTAACACACATAGCATTTCGAGCAGCATATTAGTTAGTGATGGGAAAAAACGTTCATTTCAGTGAACCGTTCAGTCGTTCACTAAAAAGATCCGGTCATTTCGGTCGTTGCTATAGGATCTCCCACACTGGGCCAGTAGTCTGGGTAGACTGAGTAGACTGGGCCAGTAGTCACTGCAATCATGTTCCATACTAAAAGCGGAACACAACCCCATTGGCCTAGCCATCATTCCAGGCAATGGGACTTTATCTGGGAGCATGGGGGGCTGACTGACTGACTAACTGAGTGACTGACTGCCTAGTGCGGTGCTAGCATAGCAGTCAAATAGCATCGGACATTTGCGCTCGTTATAGGTAAATACGGCATAAAGAAATTATGAATTATGATCGAAGATCTCAGTTACAATGAAACTGAATGGATGTGTGTTTCTTAAGGGTATCTGTTCCGCTGTAGCAGAGTCAGACTATATCCGCGTTGTCAACACTCAACACCACTCATAGCTAGCCCGAAAATCGGGTACATTACAAACCCGTTAAGGCATTTATCGAGACTGAGTATCAATAAGCTTTTAGCTTGTCGAGTCTGTTATCGGGTATAGCCCCAGGCAACGATGCATCGTTCGTGAAGTGCTTGCATCAGTAAAATCCATGTTTCCACCGTTGTTTTCATGTTGTATTTCACCCTATTCTGTGTTTCCGAGGCGCGTTGAACGCAACATTGAAAAGGAAGGAAAAAAAAGGTCTCTCTGACATCTCAGCGCACTGAGAGCAGCGCCAGCGCGCGGCACACACAACCAGTGAATAGGAGCTACCGTGTACGGCATGCAGACAAGTTGAGACAACAGACTATAAAGAGATAACATAAGTGAGCCCCACGGATTAAACAAGAGAAGCACCACCTTTAGTTTTGTAAAATCGCTGTCCGAGCTTTGTTGTTCAGTCGGTCGCTTTTCACTGTAGCGCTGAGCTCTGGTAATGATCCACAGCTGTTCTTGGCTCTTGCTGATTCACGACGAAACGAAAAGATTCTGCATCGCAATCATCATTTTGTTATTAAAGAAAAGTTATGCACACATGTGAACAACGCCACAGCTGGGTGTACTGCTTGCTTTTAAAGTGAAGTCGCTTTCAACTGTTTCACAACTTTCCAGTTTCCACTATCCAGCATTCATCAGCTGTTCTCTGCGATAGAAGCCAGATTTATATTTTGCAGCATGACGGTGTCGCATGCCTAAAAATGCAGAACTACAAGCATGGCGTGGATGTGACGCGTTGTGAGCTTGTAGGTCTGCATCTGCTATTTAAAACGTTTTGGCTAATAATTGCATAATGCATAATTAATTGCATAATGCTAGATATATAATAATACAGGCCAGGGTCTTCAATATTAGCTGAGAGTGAAAGAGATCAAGCAGGGACACCCACTATACAGTACATACTAGGCTATTATATTATAAAACTGTGTTGCAGATTAAACTAGACATAGACTTGTTTGACAGCACCATCAGTGTGTGACCTGTAAATTAAGGTTTTGTTTATTTGTTTCTTTTCTATTTGTATGTTAGTAACATTAATCGATGAACAATATTTAATCTCTTAAACCCTCTATACTCAAAACCTCAGAACTGTTTATTGACATACAAACTCTCACAACTGGCCAATAAAAATAAGGTTCTGTTCAGAATGAATTGTCCCCCGTCTTTTCACAAATGCTCGATAGTAGGCTCGATAAGGACCCGGCTCGATAAGGACCCGGCTCGATAAGGACCCGACTCGATAAGGACCCGACTCGATAAGGTGATCGTTATCAATGAGAACCTAACGAGCTCCATCCCTACTCATAGCTCTGGTCAGTGGAGCTATGGACCAGAGCTACACCACTCACTCATCCCAGTCAAACCCAGCCATGAAGCATTCTGCCCCGGCATAATTTCATCTTTATCTTCCCTGATCTATCTGGGAGCACCAGAGCTCAAAATATCGAGCAATTATCACAATTTAATAAGCATACAAACTATTCCACATTAATAATGTTGGTAAAACTAAGATATTTTAAGAGAAATATATAATTTATATCCACAAATAAAATACATTTTCAATGTGACATCATCAAAATATAATTGATTTATAACTCCATATTCTCTACCTTTTTTCCCCATTTCCTTCTAGGTGTATTACTAGACTTGTTTTATGGGTGAATAAAATACATTTTTTTTACATTGATCTGTGACTGTGCATCACACCAGTGACCATTATTTATGGTACTATTGTATGCTATTATTTTAAAGAACTAGTAGCCTAGGGGTCCTTATAAGGGAGTTCCAGGGGGTCCCCAGCTAAATTATAGTTTGGAACCAAATGGACCCTTATGTGTCTGTAACTCTGAGTGTACAAATGGAACCAAATCCATTTGGTAAATTAACATTGGTTTTACAATATAAATTGGGGGTCCCCGAGATAGCAATGCCATTAAATGGCATGTAAAACTGGGGGTCCTTGAAATTAAAATGGTGGAGAATCACTAATGTCTGCTAGAGCTATAAAAAAAATCTGGGGGTCCCTGGCATATATTTTGAAATGAGGGTCCACAGGCTAATTATTGTCAATTTGGGGGTCCTTGACATTAAATAGTTTTGGAATACTATAGCTGGTTTATTGTTTCTATGCTGATAACGATATAATCATCATGAGTTCATGACGTTGTTTTGCACTAGTGTTTGCAAGTGCCAAGTAGTATTTGCAACCAGTCTAGACTATATTATACATTATACTCGCTCTTTCCTTCCTCCAAATAAAACCGCATGGGTTTCCAAGGCTAGACTCTGTCAGAGCCAAGTCGGACATTCGTTCATACTTCTGTAAACTAACTTTGTTCAGTCAACACCCACTTCTCCCGGCCGGTTATACTGTTAAAGCACCTTGAACGAAAACGAAATATCCATCTCGGTCTCCTCGGCCCACTTCTCACAGTCGTTGAACGAGAGCAGCATGTTAGCACACATTTAGCGCACAGCTAAACCCTAGACGCGGCCCTAGGCCCGTTGTTGTGTTCCTCTAAAAAAAAAACACGCCCAAAATAACAGCTTGAACAGATCTACAAGCTCACAATATTAAATATAAAAGGTATTAAAGTTCAATTTTACTTGCCTAAGCCTGCCTGATACATGTATTTCTCAGAATGGACAAAATTATTATATATTTTTTTCAATACAGAATGAGATCATATCGAATCGGTAATATCGGTTATCGGCCATAACACTGAATAATTTTATCGGATATCGAGATCGGACAAAATTTCTCATCGGCACATCCCTACCAAATATCGATCTTTCATTTGCACGCCTGTAATAGAACAGGCGTGTATGAAGCGAAACTTATTCGCCAGTCAATCGCAATAAACCGATTCCCCGAACCTTACGTTTGGCTTGATAACGTGTCGTAGAGATGACCTACACGCCTGTTCTATATTGCAAATTAAAGATCGATATTTGGCGATCACACAGCACCCCGTTAAACAATTTTAACGGGGAAACGGCTGTTCCCTTAGGCTAGATGCCCTAATAGCGGTAAAAGCGAGTTGCGACTAAAATCGAGCCCATAGCATTTAGAGCAGCATATTAGCACACATAGCATTTAGAGCATCTTACATGCAGTGAGCAGCAGTGAGGACCCAACAGGACGAGATGAGGGCTCCTCCACAGGCGTGTATGAACGGCTCAGTCTCATTGGAGTTCTTGGCTCTACGCTGTAGAGACACCTGCCACAGGTGCTGTCCAGGTCTGGACTCAGTGCCTCCGATGATCGTGACTATATTGCTGCCGCTGAGCATGCCACACTTTCCTGAGTCAAATAGAGACAGAGTGTGAGAGCCATACGGAGAGAGAGAGAGAGAGAGAGAGAGAGAGAGAGAGAGAGAGAGAGAGAGAGAGCGCGCGCGCACGCACACACGCACGCACGCACGCACACACACACACACACACACACACACACACACACACACACACACACACCAGGCTGCAGAAATGACCCAGAGAGAGGTCTCTTTGATGTGATAGAGTGCTTTTCTGAAAATACACACACAACACAAGGCCACCGGCTCAATGGAAGAAAACACTTGTTGCCTCATAACAGTCTGATACTGCGTACACAAGGATAGAGTCTTGCATGGTATAAAAGCATGTTCTTTTACACAGAATGTCCTGACTTATCTTCCTTCTACCCTTCCTCCTGACTCTCCTCTCCCTCCTCAGAGTCCATTCTGTGTTCATCCTCATAGATGTATATAAATGTGTCTCTCCTCTCCCTCCTCAGAGTCCATTCTGTGTTCATCCTCATAGATGTATAAATGTGTCTCTCCTCTCCCTCCTCAGAGTCCATTCTGTGTTCATCCTCATAGATGTATAAATGTGACTCTCCTCTCCCTCCTCAGAGTCCATTCTGTGTTCATCCTCATAGATGTATAAATGTGTCTCTCCTCTCCCTCCTCAGAGTCCATTCATCCTCATAGATGTATAACTGTGACTCTCCTCTCCCTCCTCAGAGTCCATTCTGTGTTCATCCTCATGGATGTATAACTGTGACTCTCCTCTCCCTCCTCAGAGTCCATTCATCCTCATAGATGTATAACTGTGACTCTCCTCTCCCTCCTCAGAGTCCATGGTGTTCATCCCTCAGCAGAGCTACCTGGTGGAGGAGGACGTGGGCGAACTGCTCATCCCCGTCCACAGGAGTGGTGACGTCAGCCAGGAGCTGATGGTGGTCTGCTACACACACCAAGGTACAGTGAGTTAGAGACGCCAACACCAACCACCTACCTGCCCACCTAACTGTACTTCAGATGACTCACAAATAGATTGGGACTATTGAGAATATTTTATTGAACAAATTGTAAATGTGCAAGTGTGAATATTATTATATTGTTCAGGCTCAGCTACACAGTACATTACTCCCCGCTCAGCACATTAGAAAACAAACATTTAATAAGAGCAGGGAGATATATCTATAACAAAGCAGCTTTACAATAAGCAAGGATCACAAGTTGACCAAGGACCTAGAGTCAGTCTAAACAATATAATACTATTTAAAAAAATAAAGTTGAAACTAAAGGATATCAGGTAGAAGTATCTACCGAATAACATCATATTTAAATCAACACAAGCTTAAGATACAAACACCAGGAACAAATGGTTCAGTATGTCTGCATGGCCGTCATATCTAGGATAAGTTCTAATGGCCGAGGTGGCATTTATCAGAGAGACATGAACAGGGTGAGTGGTTGAAGAATAAAACACTAAGAAAGCCAAGTGTGTGCTACAGTATAAAGCAGTGGTGTTCAACCCTTTTCACATCAATTCCAATTATGCCACGGACCACCATTTGATGACATTTAATATTAAGGAATATTTTGTTGTAGCTGGATAAGATTCTGTCCACAATAAGACAGGCAAACGTCGATCAAAATAACAGTTCTTCTACATTCTGTAATTGTGTGGACTTCTTGTAAATTAAGTAATGCAGAGGTTTAACACAAATGTAACTCTTGAGAGCGTAAAATGAAACCAAATGGACCCTTTACGCTCTCAAGAGTTAAATATCTATAAGGGACCATTTTGGTTACCAGCTCTCCATTATTATTTAGCTGTGGACCACCTGGAATCCCCTCAAGGACCACTGGTTGAAAACCACTGGTATAAAGTATCCAAATTCTATGGGACAGAAGTCCCGAGCTGGGTGTGTTCTACTGTCAGTTAATTAAGATAAGGACAGAGTCTCAGTGAACAGTCTGTAAAATAAATTCAAATAAAATGTACCTTGTGAGTGCGGACTGTTTCTATAGACTGTGCTATAAATGTAACACCCCGTAGACATCAAATCTAATATGACCTCATTAACGTACGTGGCAAATAGTGTGACCATGCTTTCAAACCTCCAAACCTGGAGCATTCAATGAACCGCATGTGCATGGCAATTAAATTAGACCATTTCTACAGTTTGCAGAAGAGAAAACTAACCTTTGTGACAGTCTTGATAAATACACATTAAAATAAATGTGTTTAATGAAGTGTTAAAATGAACCAGGGTGAAAAAGTTGAATGAGCTCCTGTGGAAAATGACAGTGATTAATTCTGTGCTGGTGTGTGCAAAAAGCATTTTAATGTCACAGGTCTGTAGGGACGGTATTCCATTATTACACCAAATATCAACAAAACATTTTAAAGAATAATTTCTGTTATTATTTTTTTATTTTGGCGTAAGCTCAAATGTAATATTAGTAATGTCTTTATCGTTTATTGATTATAATAATCAGAATTTACCGGTTTGTCTCTGTCGAGGTGGAGAAAAATAGCAAAAGTAGCAGATCTACAAGCTCAAAATGCTGCGAAACTGTAGTATGATCAGTAGCGGGTTAATTTACACACAAACTGTAGTATGATCAGTAGCGTGTTAATTTACACACAAACTGTAGTATGATCAGTAGCGGGTTAATTTACACACAAACTGTAGTATGATCAGTAGCGGGTTAATTTACACACAAACTGTAGTATGATCAGTAGCGTGTTAATTTACACACAGAAACACCAAAGGATTGAATATGGAGAGAGGTTTCTGCCCAACAGAGACAAGGGGATTGGAGACAACCGTAGAATGGATCAGTGTTTGTCTTCATAAGGTCATGTTTATTGCAAGAACTGCCTCCTTATTCATATTATGCTCTCGACTATTGCTGCACTATGTGAAGAAAACATATATGCAATATCATGTTGAATATTGAACAAATATTGAAGTATGCCGTTTTTATATCTTTCTGCCTTAGAATGTAGAAAGACAATGCATACTTATAGCTATGCCTATACCGTATATCGCACACACACTGGAAAGAATGAAGTGGATAAATGGATTTTATTTCCATTCTAACAACATTGTTTTGATGAAAACAATGCGCCTGGCTACAGCTGCTATTGACGATGAATATCTACCACCAACAGCATACAGTGTCTCACTGCTTAAAATGTGTTCTTGTAATAAAAACAAGTACATCCTTTATGCACTACTGATTGATAACAAATCAAATAATCTCTTTTGAGCAGGCTTGCTCTCCACTGACTCTTAAAACCATGAGTAATTTAATTCAGTCTCATGGTCATTTGTCATTCATTATACAAACAGGCACTGTCTTTGGTGGAAATGCTTTTAATGTTCATTTTTTTCTTTTTTTTCTTATTTTTTTGCATCGTCTTGATCAGAACATTCCTGGTAAAAAACATACATTTGAAATAAGCAGAAATGGGTGCAGACACTGAGGTTTCTGTTTCTAATTCCTATTCTCTCTCTGCTCCACTACTCTCCCTTGCTCTGAGACATAGAAAGGCACAGAAGGCCTTACCACCAGTACAATATGTCAGAATGTATATATACTGCATATATTTTTAGCCATTCTTCGTATACATACTGTGTTATGTCCCTCTTTCACTGTGTAGGCAGAGGACTGCCACAGGGAGAATTCCCACTCAAATTATATCTCGCTTAAGATTCTACAAATTACAAACGTATTATTGCTTTGGATTCAAGTCTCCTGGTATGTTCACGATTTACTATAAAACCTGAGCCGATGATGGCTTAAATTAATAGAATAATGCATGTCATCAACAAATCACCTCCCCTTGTGGTCTCCTGATAGATGTTTTTTCAGGCCAATTTGGAAAGAAAACAGTGTTACACGCTGTAATGGATGGTGGGGGAATTTCACATTTTAGTGGCAGACTAGTAGAATGACAGCCGATTCGAGTGATATCTTGTATTAAATAGACGAAATCAACCGTTATCAGGACGTGGGAATACGGCCAATATGTTCCATACCTGCATTCTAGACGTTGTGGCGTTTAGCATTCTACACGTGGACCGCCCGCTGACTAACACTACCCCAAACCCCAAACCTAACCCTAAAACCGCAAGCATGTCAAACATTGCGCAGCGAAAACCGCAAGCAATGTTTGACATGCTTGCGGTTTTAGGGTTAGGTTTGGGGTAGTGTTAGTCGTATGTCAAACATTACTATTACTATTCCTACCCCAAACTCCTAACGGAAGCAACGCAGTCGCTTCTGTGTCGCCTCCGTGTCGCCATATCTCATGTCATATAAAGCAAACGTTCCCATGGGAATACTGGGTTTTTCCCAGTATTTTCACATTCTGTCTGATTCTTTGGTGCTGATTTTCAACATTTCCTGTGATGAGGGATGATAACATCCGAAGCGGGTCAGAATGAGAACTTTGCCATGTCTGTTCTAAAAGTCCAAAAGTGATGTGACGGCACACTAACATGAGCCCAATATACAATAAATGTCATTATTTATTTTTATATTTTTTTTCGTTCGGGAATATCTTTCAGAACATTTTTTAAATCTATGTCCTTTGTTTTCCGCCGGTCTCCAGGCTCGGCCACGGGCACCGTCCCCACCACCGTGCTGTCCTACTCTGACTTCATCTCGCGCCCGGAGGAGCACGGCAGCATGCTGCGCTTCGACAAGGACGAGAAGGAGAAGATGTGCCGCGTGGTGGTCATCGACGACTCGCTGTACGAGGACGAGGAGAGCTTCAACGTGTCGCTGTCCCTGCCCATCGGCGGGCGCCTGGGAACGCACTACACCACCGCCGCCGTGCACATCCTGGCTGACCTGGACGACGGTAAGACGCCTGTCTGTCTGTCTGTCTGTCTGTCTGTCTGTCTGTCTGTCTGTCTGTCTGTCTGTCTGCCTGTCTGTCTACAGTATGTACAGTATTCACAATGTTTTAAAAATGCATACACATGTTTTATGCTGCTATATGAACATTTGAAGTTTTTCAGAAAACTTAGGTCAGGATTTAGAAGTCACTGTTAGAATCGGAGAACGTTGCATATTTCATCGCATACATTCGACTCTTACATGCTGTATCTCTGTGAACACCTCAAAGCAACAACTTCAAATGAATTCTATCTGTCAAACTCTGTTATGTATTCCATCACATAATATCATGCACTGACTGCACTACCGTCACATATGCCTCTTTAACAAACTTTAAAGATCTAGCTCTCACCAGTCCAGAGTCTCCCTGAGAAAGAGAGAGAGCTTGCATAGTGGGTGGGTGCGATTGTGCGTGTCTTTGCTTTGCTTTTAAACTTTGTTAAGTATTTCATCACATACGCATTACTTTCACATGTGTCCCTGTTAAAAAAAGAACATACAGTATGAACATTAAAGTCCATTTCTTCTCACCCACAATGAAGCACCAGAAAAGCCTCACTGTGCAGTGAGGGAACACCTCAAAACCTTGAAATCTTCATGTCAACTTTGCTTAGAACTTTGTTAGTGGATCGTATTGTACTGTGCGTGTACAGTATATATTTAACTCACAGAAGAAGCAAAGGAGGTGAGACACTCATATATACATATATAGACTATTATATTATTATATTCATTGTTTTTTTAATATAAACAAAACACTTCTGCTCGCTTGTAGTTGATTACCCGGGTATGTGTTCGGCAAGCTTTTGTTTGTTGATTTTTATCCTTTATTGTATACTGAATCACATATGTCCTGGGTCCTGACCAATCATAATCACTTCCTGGACAAGATTTAAAGAGATTTTTTTGCAGCTCTTCGCTTTAGTGCAACTCAGATTTGACAAATGTGTCGATTAAATCCACAAACCAGTTTGTCTGCAGTGGCTCAGGAGGAGGCAGAGCGTTCATCCAGGAACAAAAAACGTGTCTATGAACAATTTTAGAAAATATATAAAGGGACATGACCCTTAAATTGCAGGTACTCTTACTGGTCACGACTAGTTTCTTACTGGTCACGACTAGTTTATTACTGGTCGCGACTAGTTTCTTACTGGTCGCGACCATAAGCAACTAGTCACGACCAGAAGCTATAGGGACTGGCCATAGTTCCGAAGGTCTGTTAGTTCTACATGCGTTGGGGGATGAGTGGGGTTAAGGTTAGGTTTAGGTGAGTGCCCCGTGAGATTGCTTGGGGGTTGAGATAGGGTTAAGGTTAGGTTTAGGTGAGTACACCTTGGGAGGTTAGAGTTAGGGTTAGGGTTAGAGATAGGGTTAGTAATTTCGGAAAACAATTAACCTTCGGACTAACCTGGTCGCAACTACTAGATAGCAACTAGTCGCGACTAGCGACCTGGTCGTTTCTTACTAGTTGCGACTAGGTTCTGGTCGCGACTAGTTTCTTACTAGTCGCGACTAGGTTCTGGTCGCGAGTAAGAAACTAGTCACGACCAGGTCGCGACCTGGTCGTTGGTGGCTACTGGATCTCGCTGTCTCGTGCTCTATTGTCGTCCATGCATCGACACGTTGTGAGCTTGTAGATTGGCTATTTTAACTATTCAAAAATGTTTTTCAAAATAGTAAAAAAAAAATGAGCATGGACGAAAATAGAGCCCTTAACTGCTCCCGATGAGCAGGAAGGTGCCTCGGATGGTTTTCTCTGCCGTCAGTGTGTAAATGTGTGAATGTATATAAAAGAAAATCCAAGACCATGACTGTACAGTATCAGTATGTTGACTAAGATCAGCCCTGATTAAAAAAAACGTTCAATATTCTTTATATACAGTAGAGCTACTGTATAGCTATAGTCACACCTCCTTTCTTGATTCCATGGCTCTGTGATTTTCACATTACAGCATTTTTT
>OOFJ01101623.1:3148-13596 GCA_900323375.1 Benthosema glaciale
GTGTGTGTGTGTGTGTGTGTGTGTGTGTGTGTGTGTGTGTGTGTGTGTGTGTGTGTGTGTGTGTGTGTGTGTGCGCATGAGGCAGATGTGTGATCTTCGGATTACTGTGTACGGATGTCACACTGCCGATCCGACTGATGTAATGGATTGCATTTTTATATCGCTTTGCCATGCACTACGCCGTGCCTATACTCAAAGCGCTTACAATGGTCAATGGTCCGTTCATTCATACATTGGGAGGTGAAGTGACGAACAGTCAGCCCACATCCACATCCACACACCAATGGTGGCAACCACTGGAGGCAATGCAGGCTTCAGTGTCTTGCCTGAAGACACTTCGACTTAGATAAGACAGGAGGAGCCGGGATTCTAACCGCCGACCCACGGATCATTGGACGACCTGCTCTACCTCCTGAGCCGCAGCCTGCCCAGATGGAGATCCCTGATGTCATCAGTATATGCCTGTGTAATGGAAAGGAGCTGACTGCATGATTCATGTTCACAAGATGATAGACAACACACTCCACATAGGTTGGGAACTCCTTACTGATATATATTACTTATTATGGTTATAGCCGAGTCATGGTGACATGAGCCTGACGACAGGGTCCGCCCCGCCCACTTGCCAATCCTCCCTGGTTTGTGTGTATGCATGTGAGAGAGAGAGAGAGAGACAGAGAGAGAGAGAGAGAGATAGATAGTGAGCGTGCGTGCGTGCTTGCGTGCATGCGTCCTTGCAAGGCACAGTTGGCTGAGTGAGAGAGACAGAAACAAGTTCACACGTGGAACGCACGCACGCACGCACGCACGCACGCACGCACACACGCACACATTCTATCTATACTGTATGGTGCCTATTGCCTCTGAAAATAGGTTGTTTTGAGCACATTTTGATGCTTGTCTCTATTGTCTCAAATCTCTGTGGCTTTCTAGCTCTCTATGTGAAGTGGAGGAGCCTTTAAGAACATCCCAGAGATTGGAGAAACTCAGGTGGTGAGAGCAACAGGACTTGCACTGTCACAAATCCTTGTATAGTATCCATAAAAAATACACCATAATATATAGTATACTCTACTAGAGCGGTAGTTCTTAAAGTGGGGTCCGGGGACTCCCAGGGGTCCTTGAGAGAGTTCTAGGGGGTCCCCAGCTAAATGATAGTTTGGAACCAAATGGACACGTCACCCTTATGGGTCTGTAACTCTGGGAAATGGTACAAATGGAACCAAATGAACCATAACGGGTCCATTTGGTTCCATTTGTACACTCTCAGAGTTAAATTTACATTGATTTTACAATATAAATTGGGGTCCCAGAGATAGAAATGCCATTAAATGGGGGTCTGTAGACTATATGCATGTCAAACTGGGGGTCCTTGAAATTAAACAGGTTTAGAATGACTGCTAGCGGTCCCTGGCATATCTTTTCAAATGGGGGTCCGTGGGGCTAATTAGTGTCACTTTGGGGGTCCTTGACATGAAAACATTTGGGAACCACTGTACTAGAGTACACTCTCCAACGGGGGAATTAAGAAGAGGCAAATATAAGTCCTGTCTCCAACGAATTACATAATACATATGTCTCACCTCCCTGACCCTCCCTGCCAATGAAGGAGATGATGAGGCTATCTCAAATCTAATGACCAACAGATCCTGCCCACATTCATATGTATAATATTAAGTGCAGAGACAGCTATATTGCTGTGTGTCGCAATGTCGGACGAAGCCAAACAGACGTTTGCATACCCCAAGAATACATGAGAGGTGGTCTTCCCAGAAGAGATGGCGTTTCTAACAATCTGCGGTTAAGAGTGCTCAGCTGCCAATGATGAGATGTACTGTTTTAGTTGCCAGCTTTAGTTGCAATTTGCAAGTGAGGAAAAGTTCAAGAGCAAAACACCATGGAAGATGGTGGACGCATGCCATTGGAAATATCAGTGAATACTCTGGCACGGAGACCCGCATGACCAGAATGGCAAGGTGGAATAAGGAAAAATCACACCAGTGTGAAGTGAGGGGCGCTCTTATCATCGTACATCATCATACATCATCTCATTCCAATCACAATTTGCGCTCACTTTCGTCTTCAGTGTTTGCCGTTTACATAATGTTTGTGTTTACACAAACAGTCAAAAATGGCCATTCATTTTAAAATCTGAACATAGGAGGGTCAAAATCAGGCTGATTTTGATGCATCTGATATCAAAGAAGCAAGAGAACGAGACATGGGCTCAGGAATAGGGAAATCCTGACTATGATGTATAGACACCACGTGCATCTCAAAATGACAGGGACAACAAGCCTCAAGAGAATATAAGAAAACCTCCAGTGAAAACCTTTAGGAAACGTCCTTGAGCCAGTAAATTAGTTTTCCCAGCATGGTGGCAGCATCACGGACGTGGTTTCAAAACAACAACCAAAACATCAAAGGAAAAAGGCATTGTGTGTCACTGCTGTCAAACAGAAACGAAAAATGTCATCTTCATGCTACTGCGCAGTGAGCACCTACTTCAGAGGGACTTCAATGATACAGAAATACATTCCATCCTGTTGGATGGAAACAATCCTCACAATTAACCATTTTCATTTGTTGTGTGACATGAAATCAGAGAATTAGAGATCAAAGAATTATGAATTCAGGTATGCAATATGAAGCACATGCCAGGAGATGGAGAATGTTGCTCTTTCTCTTGTCCGGGAGAATGCCATTAAAATAAATAAGATGTGGCCAAGACTATGATGGTGCATCTAACATGATAATGTAGAGGGTGCTGTGCACAAAATGAGAACACTGCAAAAGTGCAAAGTACACTGTGTCAAGGGGTGGCGGTGGCTCAGGGCTAGAGTGGCCACATGGTAACCGCAAGGTTGCCAGTTTGAACCCGGGCCCCCCAAGAGTTAGTGTTGAAGTGTCCTTGAGCAACACATGTGCCTTGCATGGTTTCCGCTGCCATCGGTGTGTGTGTGTGTGTGTGTGTGTGTGTGTGTGTGTGTGTGTGTGTGTGTGTGTGTGTGTGTGTGTGTGTGAGTGTGAGTGTGAGTGTGAGTGTGCGTGTGAATGTAATGCACACACTATGTAAAGCGCCTTGGATAAAAGCACTACATAAATGCACCATTTACTGTATGAGTTCTCTGTAACCAGAGAAGCATGTTGTGGAGCTGCAGAAGATCTCTGGGCTGGCTGACAAAAGCTGGGCCACCCAAGAAAGAAAATATACAAAAACTAAAAGAATACGCACATCACTTAGTTGAGGTGCTGGGTTGGAACGTGACCTCAGAAAAAGAAGAATGAACCCGCAAACCCCATCTGCTCCAATGTAATGCATTGGCAACGTTTCGAGCCAAGGCTCTCCCGAAACGTTGTACTATAAGATCCATTCAAACGTCAGTGAGAGTGATCCGCCTACGCAGTATACCTGGATGCCATCACCTCTGTGCTGTCTCCTTCTCTACCTGAGAGATCAGCACCTCAGTCTTCCAAATATCTGCCTTTGCCTCTGATGCTCAGCAACAGAAGGATCTGCACAACGCCACTGTCTACAAAATCCCTATTTCCCATATATACCCAGGGAAGGACACGGAAAGTCCCAACACATTTCCAACACAGCCCAACAGCCCCTAAAGTAATTAAGCCACCAGTTCAACTCTGCAGCGGAATACTACTGGATCAATCTGCACCGCAAATTCTTGAACACAATAACCCAGGAACACCACAAGTGATTCAAGGGGGATGATGACAGAACAGAATTACCGGGTCCCTCCATTCGCTAAGCGCTCCTGCCAAATGGGTAAGCAGCGCAAATCCTGAGGCTGACCCAAGCCATACACACACTGTGTGACTTCATGGTGTGGACTGTGGAGGAAGAGGGAAAGCTCAAATAAGGTCTTCCACGCCAGCTTCCTCGCAACAGAAAGCGAGGCTTGAAAGAAAAGAGAGCTCAACGGTCATCTCGTATGTTACTCGTTTTTGAGGGGCGCTAGTGCCCAGCTTTATGTGTTTGTGTGTACCAAATTTGATTGACTAATGACTGTCTGACCAATAGTAGTGTTCTGAAAAAAAAAAAAGTAAAACATGAAATAAAAAGATGCACAATGGAGACAGCCAAGCAGCAGCGCTCGCTGCACCTGGCGATTGTGAGGAGAGTCATTCTCTTGTTTTATGGCCAACATTAACCTCATATATAGATGTTTTCTTTGTATCCATTTCATTTATTTGATTCAAATAAATTAAATGGATGCAATAAATGCAATAAATTACCCTCATGCATGAATAATTGCCATGAACTAATTAATAATAATTCATGGAAATTATTCATGAGGATAATTTATTGCGTGTGTTTTATGTCTTCCTGTTACTGGAATAAAGATGAAAGTGACGTGACGTCTGCGTGTTGTAATGTAGACAAGGTGATAGCACGAACCATGTCCCACTCAGGAAGTGTACTCCGCTGTCCACTCCTGGATGATCTGTTCGAATGCACGTTGGCCAAGACCTACGCTGTAGCCGGTATCAAATGTTTTGGGCGGAAGATGCGCAATTTGGGCAGGAGTAGAGCTCAAGGAAATGACGTTGACCCTATTACAAATCTGTTTACATCTCCGTGAATGAAACAAGTGTTGTGATTGGTCGAGAAATACATCTGATGGATGTTCCGTCCCCACAACTTCCGCGATACCGTCTCTGGTTTAGATTGTGACCAGGCTTTTCTCTTTGCAGATGAGTGAGCCTGCATGGGGCCGAGGCTAGTTCGAATGCCATTGAATTGTTTCCTTGCTAACCTTCTCAAAGAAACCAAACCATTGATTTAATGTCACTGGAATTGGTCTGACTAACTGCACTACTTTCATGACAATAATATCAAATCTGTGGTATCTTCATGAAAATGTGTTTCAATAATAGCACTAGTAGCAATAGTAGCGAAAACAGCCAATCTACTGTACAAGCTCACAACGTGTTGCGATGTAGGTCGGCTATTTTCGACGGATAAGCCATACTGTGGATAAATATTGAACTCCCATGAAAAGTATTACCGGTACTGAAAAAAGTAATGTGACTAAATAATACCTACAAACGGTACATTGGATCCTTTGGAACACAGGTTCCTTTGGACATACAGGGTTTACACCCGACAGCAACGATAGTAATACTCATATTGATCACGTGGATCCGGGTAAGACCCCGGTCTTGTGTTGTATACCTGTATATGTCATTGTTCTCTCTACCCTTGGTTGTCTATACCCTGACTCAAAGCCAAAAAATAAAATAAAAATCTAAAATCCAAATAAAATCGGATCTAGATACTTCATTGAACCCCTCACAGGGGGTCTACTCTATTCTATTTACACTTTACACAAAATGTATTCACTGATGTGCATGAGCCAATTTTCATTGAAGGCCTATCATAACATGCCCAGAGCAAGGATTAATCTGGGTTAAGGGTTTATGTGGTTAAACAGGTCCCATGTTATGATTATGAACATATTGTATGATCATATGGATGGCTGAGATGTGGCAACATGTGCATGTGTGTCAGTGGGGTGAGTGGCATGCTTTGTCTGTGCACTGCCCTGAACCGTAACACAAATTACAAACAAGCATCGAGGTTCAACACACACACGTCATTCAGCGCGCACACACACACAGGCTAAAACATGACAAACAAGACCGCACAATCCAAACAATAATGTTTGTCAGAAGAATAAAGCCATATTGTGTAGCAGATGTCAGAGGCAGCAACATCATGACATTTTCATGATGCGGGGGAGCATAAGGTATACACAATGCTCCGTCAGACGTGGAGTGCAAGGGGTCCGAGATGAGGCAGCACAGCCCTCTTCAATCATTAATCAGCCAGAGGGCGATGATAACGGCTCAATATGAAAGTGTGGTTGAAGTTGAAACTTGGGCTGGATGAATAAATGATAACATTAACACAGACATTATATTCAAGATGGAGGAGAAGGTGGTGAGGCTATGAAGCAACCCGTTGCGCCGAAGCGGTGACACACATGCTTATAATGTGCGGCTTATTTATTTCACAACTCTAGCTGGACTCACATCCTTGTTTTTGTGTGCATTCATAATTTGATGCTACATAAAGGTCGTGTGTCTCCTGTTCTCGCATATATTCTCTCTGAACAGAGTTCACAAAGAGGTGCTGAAGACTGAAGTGGAGAAGAACGCCATCTGGTCCGTTCGCAGAGGCACCTTGCGGCAATATGTTCCCCTTTAAACTATTAATTTATTATTGTCTGCTTTTTAAGAAGAAACAACTGAGAGATATACAGTACAGGAACATTATGATAATGAGTAGCAGCAGTATAAACCGTAGTCCGTAGCAATGAAGGGACACTATCACGCTTTTGATGTGCGTTTTTCAGTTAATTGTTGACGGTTGTCATATATAGTTCAGTCAGGAGGACAACTCATGAAATATATATTTATTGGATATAAAATGAGCAGTATATTTATTATGGTTTGGATCCTCCGATGAATTTTATAGGTATACTCCGATCAAGCGCTGCATCATTCCCAACCATATGGGACTCTGAATCCACCTTACCTAAACACTAGCAGATCCAAAACTACAGGTGGTAGCTGGGGTGGAGGAGGGTGAGCAGCAAAAGTTTAAGCAGACAGACAGCAGAGAAGCAGTATCAGTGTGTGCAGCAGCAAGCAAGCAAGATGAGCAGTGCAAACTTCCAGTTTAAATAGCCGGTATGATGATGGAATGAGTGTGTGATTGGATGAAGTGAATCATGTGAATGACAATGTGGTGCTGAGGCGGCCCAATGAACGGTGGCAGCAACTGCACTGAGTGGCTTTCCTGACTGAACTTGCTCTGCGCATGTCTGTGACAGGCGCGACTCTCATTCTATTGCATTCCCCATTAGACCTTGCAGTAAGCCCCGCCCTCTCCCCAGTGTCCTACCATGGGTAGGGCACTTTCCAGCCGGGCTCATTCATTCCAATGTAAATATCATGGACATTACCCATTAAATACTGGTTCATTTTTGGGACCAGACATTCAAAATCTCTTCCAAATCTGTCAAAAAGGCCTGCCTTATAGCACTTGAAAAATATATGAACAACATTTATTTTTTAAAACAATGTTTTATCATACAGGAAAACTATTGGTGGAGAGGAGGGCTGTCACGATTCGCCTAATCCACGATTCAATTACATTTTCGATTTGAAGGTCACGATTCGATTCGATTCACGATACGATTCAAATATTTTTTTTAAAACTCATATTTTCAGCACAGAGTGCTATATGATTATTAATTTAGGCTAATGTTTTGATTTGTAAAGAAAAAGACTTGTTTATCTGCAATAAAATTAACTTGTATTTGACTATAACATATTGAGAATAGAATGAGAATAACCAACAACATTGGGTTTATGCCCTACATAATTTTCAGATGTTTATCTGTTTGTTTATAAGTATAATAGTTCTGGGTGAGGCTGGGTCTTTATTACTTTATTAGTGGGGGCGCACTAAGTATAGGGGAGTTTTGCGGAGTTTTGGAGTGCACTTGAGGCAGGAACAGTGGAACATTAGGAAACATTTATTTTGCTTCAGAGGACATAGTCAAAAGTGGGGGGGGGGGGACAAAAGTAGGGTTTTGCACACAATAAAAAAAAAGCAAATCTACAAGCTCTATAATGTGCAGCCTCTCAGAGCTTAGCTTCCATGTGCCTGGACTGGCGTTAGTTTCCATGCCGTTTTTTAATCTAAATGTCCACGGGACCAAAGCATAGGAGACCAAAGCGATATAAACTGCTTCTTCATTGAATGATTATTTGGGTGAATTTGGCTCCGTTGTTGTCCGGTCCCTGCTGACATACAGCTCACAGCAATGTGGTGTGCCGTTGTACCCGGTCCGAGCTGAAACACGTTCCGTGAGAAACGTTCCGGGGTGAATAAACGGACGGATGTGCGCATCTAATGAAATATCGCGATTCGGCCCGTGATTTCGATGCATCGAATCAAACGTCAATTTCGATTCGAATCGAGAATCGTGACAGCCTTAGTGGAGAGGCTTGTCCATCACATGTTATGCTTAGCTGTGATTGGACCATAGCAGTTTGGGTAGGGTCTACTATGTCTGTCTGTTTGAGCCATTCTCTGTCCTACACTTCCTGTTATGCATTTCACAAACCATGACGTGGTCACACTGGCAGAGTTTGCCACGTACGTTGCTCTGTTTTATTGCTGCTTAATGGAACATGAGCGCTACAATAAATATAATAAGAGTTAATGCTAAAAAGTGTGATTGACCCTTTAGGACGTGCCAGTTAAGTCTAAACAGATTACGGTAACTACCGTAATTTCACAGGGAAGCTGGAGAGTAGCTTTGTTTGTCTTGGAAAAGTTTTTACACACGGACTGAACAGAATTGGAATGAACCACAATCTCTCTCTCTCTCTCTCTCCCTCTCTCTCTCTCTGTTCAGGAGAGGGTTAGTTTCCCGTAGGTTTATAAGAGGCCTTGACTCTACCTGAAGGCATCATCAGACAGCACAAATTTCTGTTGTTTTTCAAGTTTGTTTTGCTTTCATTTGCACAACACCACCGTGTGGGTAGGTCTCCCCCACATGCGTTGGCCACAAGTATACAAGAGGTCAAACTTCTGCTATCTGCAAGTGGACCCTTGACAGGTCTGCAAAACAGCAGGTGAATGGCCATAATGATGCTGCCTCCTCCAGTGTGTGATGGCACGCAGCCCAGCAACTCCCCCTCAGTTGTTAGCCTTCATCCTTGTGTTTGTGCTGTCCACAGAAGACAGTCGAACCTGCCAGGTAACTATGAGCACAAGTAGCTAAGTGTGCATGCGTGCGTGCGTGCATGTGTGAGGGAAAGACACAAAAAGTACTCCACTGACCACAGGTCTCTGCCTACTGGTGGCGCTGCAAAAGGCCGAAAAATGCAGGTCAGAGCTTTTTCCTTGGCCTCTTGACGGGCAAAGTTTTACGCCGATCGGTCCAGTTATAGGTAAAACCACAAACCACAAAAAGGTCTGTTATAGCACCACCATTAGGCCAAATGTAGGGTGGTATTTCTTCGTTGACCTTGGGCAATGTGTGTGCAAAGTTTCACAGCAATTTCACGCTGTGTTCATGATTTGATTTTTGTTCAAAACGGAACACTCCGTCCGTCCATATTATTATATATAATATGGATGGACAGACAGACAGACAGACAAACTGGGTGAAAAACAATAGTCTTGGCCACGCCTTCGATCTGCCAGAGACAAGATCTCTCTCAAAAGTTTGAAGGCCTTTCTGTGTGCAGTTTGCATGTTCTCCCTGTGTTTGCAGTGCAGGTTTGCTTCAGTTTCACCGGCTTCCTCCCACATCAAAAGACATGCATGCTACAGTACAGGTACTCTTGTCCGTGCCCTTGATCAAGGTACTGGCATTACAACTGATCCCCGAGCGCTGCACAATGGCTGCTCACCGCTCCTTAGGATGGGGCAAATACAGAGGACAAGTTTCCCCAAGGGCACAATAAAGTAAAACCTAATCAAAATCAAATAGGGCTACAAAGTAGACTTAACATAGAAAACGGGACATAGGGTTAGGCAGGGAAGGCAAGTCTGAAGAGGTGTGTTTTGATGGTGGATTTAAAAGATGAAAGCGGGGCTGCTTTGTGCGGGTTCGGAGTGAGTTCCACAGAGAAGGGGCGGCAATACTAATGAGAAGGCCCTGTCACCCCAGGTTTGGCACTTGGTCCTGAGGACTAGCAGTACAGGTTGGCATCAACAGACCTGAGGGAGCCGGAGGGCGCATGATTGAACCTAGGTCACAGCTAGTAGGTTGTTAAGGGACTTGTATTTGGTGAGCAGAATATTTTCTCTCTATGTCTGTCTGTGTGTCTCTCATACTGTCCACAATGACATTAAAACAAAAGTGGAATTTCTGGAGAATCTTATTTGTGTTATCCTCACGTCGTCAGACGATCAGAGATCTCTGCCTACTGATAAGTCTGGTGACATATAAATTCAGAGGAAAAACCTGTGTGGAGACAATTTGGAAAAACTGATTCTCAGAACCAATGCAAAGAGTCCAGTGTCCGATGCAGTGTCTATTCAATGAATTTTGATTTCCCCGGCCTTATCCCCAGAGTTATCAGTAGGCAGAGATGTCTGATTGTCTGGCTAGGCGAGACTGTATTTATGTATATAGGTGAGATGCGCTTGAGCTTAGAAATGGGCTTAAATATCAGCTCGTAAATGTCTACTGTATTTTTGAAAGATTATGTGATAAAGTGTGTAATCAATTAATTATTAAATTATGACATGCCCAAAATAGGGACGCTAAGTTAAAAGTCGTATATTAGATATGGTACACAAACATTTTCATAGTGTGTGGTTGTCATGAAATCCCAAGGCACACCTGGACTTGCACTCACATAACACCAGCTAGTGGTTGTAATGTGGTTACTGGTTT
>OOFJ01101806.1:13077-23228 GCA_900323375.1 Benthosema glaciale
GCTCCTTGACATGAAAAAGTTTGAGGCGAACTGGTGTAGGACACACACAGATTCAAGCACAGTCACACTCACAGTACAATAATTGCATGCGTTGTAAAGGCTATACACCTTTTCATGTTATATTGTTGTTTTTATTATTAAAAAGAAAATCACACCTGTGTGAGGGGCCGTCTATCATCATAATTCATCATACATCATCTCATTCTGGTCCTCTCTTGTCTTGGTGGACATAGGAGGGGCTTGCGCCCCACAAAAAAGAAAATCAATAACATATTGGTGCTCCTTACATTTTGGTGGGTGCTCCTAAAAAAAATCTGGTGCTCCTACATTTTTAAACTGGTAGCACCAGTGCTACCAAGTAAAAAAGTTAATTTCGAGCCCTGGACTTACTTAGTTACTAAGTTAGTTAGTTACTTACTTACTTATTAGTTATGACTTAGATAAGGGTGTTGCAAACGGGGGGCGATAAAACGCACCTCTAGTTTATTTCACACCAGTCCTCCATGACCTCCACTGGCTCCCCGTCAAACAACGCATCAACTTCAAATTACTCCTCACCACCCATACGGCACTGCACAACCTGGCTCCCCCCTACCTCTCTGCTCTCCTCAAGCCGCAAGCACCATACCGCTCCCTCAGGTCCAGCGACGCCGGCCTCCTTGAGGTCCCGAAAAAAATAAAACGGAAAACCTGAGGTGACAGGGCCTTCTCTGTGGCCGCCCCCACCCTCTGGAATACACTCCCCAAACACATCCGAGACGCCCCTTCACTTCCCATCTTCAAGTCTGCACTGAAGACCCACCTGTTCAGAATTGCTTTCCCAAGCTGATGTGTTTTTAAACTTGTTACATGCATTGTTTATTGGTTTTATTCTTTTATTGATTTCTAATAAAGTTGTCCTTTTCTTGTTCCCCCCTGGCCCCCACACATGTAAGGCGTCTTTGAGTATTAAGAAAAGCGCCATATAAGTCCCAGATATTATTATTAGTATTATTATTAACCTGCAACAACTCCACCCCACTCTCAGCGCGAGTGGTGGGGTTTTCTATACCCCTTACACAGAGAGCAGCAGTCACCTGAGAGATGCTTACCGGTCATAGTCCATCACTGCAATCAGCAGACTAATCTGGTCACTGTTTTCTGGAGGGACGTCAAAGATGATGGCTTCGTTGTAGACTGGATTCAGAGTGTTTCTCTTCGTCGACGTCTTCCTTTTCTTTAGCCTGCGGCCGTCACACATCAGTGAAACCTTCACGTACGGATCTGAGGGAGGAGGAGAAAGGCTTCATTCGTTTAGACTTTAGCGTGAAGAAAATGCAGTGAAATGAAAGGGGGTAGTCGTGTTATTGTAAATTGCACATAACCTTATAGTTTTAGCTTACCAGAGGCCCCGGTGATATCCATGGCTTTTAGATTGCGTGCCTTTATCATGGTTATTGTCAGTCTGCCGGCAGTGGGCAGATAGCACAGAGAGAACATCAGATCTCCAAGGTCCACGTTATCCTGCAAGAGAAACACACATTTAAATGTATTTTTAGCTGTGTGTCCACAATTGTAAAATTCATTACAAGGCCAAGGGAGCGAAATATTTTTCCAGTTCCTTCTGTCCTCGAAATATAACATTTCGACGCATGTATCCAAATGAATGCACGGAATCTTAAGCAACAAACATGAATGTATTCACACACAGTCATCAAAGGTCATATACACTTCCATCTGCCATGCACCAACACCACAATACATACAATATAATGGATTGCATTTTTATAGCGCTTTTCTATGCACTGCGTGCCTATACTCAAAGCGCTTACAATGGTCCATTCATTCATACATTGGGAGGTGAAGCGGCGAACAGTTGACGCCAGCGTCCTCACTTCCCACATTCACACACCAGTGGTGGCAACCACTGGAGGCAATGTAGGGTTCAGTGTCTTGCCCAAGGACACTTCGACATAGACAGGAGGAGCCGGGATTCGAACCACCGACCCATGGAGCATTGGACGACCTGCTCTACCTCCTGAGCCACAGACGCCACAAGCACCTTCTCCAAATAAATCGACTGTCTATAATGGAGGAGATTGAGCACGTATTTTGGCTTTGCTTTACACTTAGACAACCTCCTAATCCTCACGTCTCATGCCCCTGACCACCACCAGCCTGTGGACACACTCGCACCCTGCACACAATATTTAAACCACTTTGAAGATTTAAATCTCATTACTTTGGGTAATCGAAAGTATTAAGTGTATACAATCTAGAATTGTGGTTTACGGCGACGCAGGATTTGTCGAATGAAATACATTCAGTCAAGGATCCATCCATGCATCCATCCATCTTCAACCGCTTATCCGTAGTCGGGTCGCGGGGGCAACAGCTCCACCAGAGTGCTCCAGACTTCCCTCTCCAGAGCAACATTAGTGACTTCCTCCTGGGGGATCCCGAGATATTCCAAGGCTATAGAGTTGATGTGTTTCCTCCAACTGCGCCTTGGTCTGCCCCGGGGGTCTCCTCCCTGCAGTGGGACGTGCCTCGAGGACCTCCCTAGTGAGACGCCCCAGAGAGGCATCCTAACCAGATGCCCGAACCTCCTAAGCTGGCTGCTGTTTTAAATTGCAAGGGAAATGGGTGCCATGGTCTGACATTTGATCACACAAATAAGTTTCATGCTGACTGCTGACTCTGAACATATACAACTTTATCTTCTTCCAGGGAACCTCACTCCCAGCATGCAGTTCTAATAATAGACGCTTACACCTCAACAGAGATGAAGTCTTATGTTCGGTGGCAGAAAAAGCAGAAGCGTAATTATCACCTATACTCTGAAAATAACTCCTCTAAGGAGGTGAGAATCTGCCTTTTGGCACGGATATATACAGTGAGGAATTCAAACAGGCCTCTGCATGTAATGCTGTTTCACAAACTAAAAAGGAGCTTAGCCGTCTCTAAAACAGGGTTTGTATGCGTCTCTGTATGTCTCTGTATCTCCGTCCCCACAAAACTAGATCAATCACAGCTCAGCTCGCGCTGCTATGTTCATTCCTCAATAATACACATCTCTGTTCACGCTGCTAATCCAAATGCTCTGTGCATATACAGGAGATACAGTTGTAGGCCACTGATATTGTCCCTTTTATTGTGGTGACTTTTGCTAAATGCAGAAATATCACAATAAGAACAACACGTTGTCTTATAGCTGAGATGGCCCACCATACCTCAAAAGAAAGCTGAGGTTGCCGTCTTCAATAAAAAAAAAGAAATTTATTTTACCATCTTCCATTCTGTAGATATTGATTTGCAAAACTTGCAAAATTTGAGGGCACTTACAAGTAATCGGACAATATGAATGGCCGGCCAGTGTACAGTGATGCACAAGGCCAAGCTCTGTAGCACGGTTAATACAAGCTAATGAATGAACGGATGAATGAATGAACGAATGAACGGATGAACGAATTAACGAATTAATGAATGAATGAATGGTTAGCGTCAATATCGCTAGAGGGCGCCAAGTCCACAGGTTTGTGTACTTTTTTATTTGTATTTATATAATCCTCATAAGGGGACTCTAGATCGCCTCATACAAGAACTGTGTTTGAGAAATAAACAAATCATCCCTGCGGTTTCACTCGCATATGCATATGAAGAATCAGCTGACTGCGAACACGCTATATAAACTGATGCCGAATTAGTTAGGCTACATTTTCGCTAGAAAAAGACTGTATCAAATATGACTGATTGACTGTCGTAAACGATACAGAGACACCTCCCCGACAATATCGCCGGGACAGTTTGTTAATTTTTTTGACGACAATTTGACGATTTTAAGATGATCCCATTTTCTATATAGAAAAACGTCTGCGAACCCCTTGGAACCAGGAGATGAGCGAGTGACGTTAGGACTTCGGCGCTCTATTGTTCAAGATATTATGCATATCACTATGTATACTTATTTATGTAAATGTGCACATTTAGTACAGTTTTTAAGACTAAATTGACCATTTGAATTTGAATTGTATGCAATCAAATCTACGCAGTTGAGTTGCATACAATTCAAATTATTTTGGCCATGCATGCACTCATGGACATTTCTATAGCACTGCAAATTGCGCTGAATGTCAGCTGATTGCTTTGATTTGAAGTAACGCCAAAACACGACCATGCATGGCTAATTCAGGGCTGTTTTATGCATAGCGTGCGTGAGTTGAATACATGCTGCAGGCAGATGTGGTTAATTCAAAATTTAATATTTTCAATAATGAAATGCTAGTCAATGGTATCATCTGCCTGCCACATACTGTACAGTAGAGTAGCATGTATAGTTGTGCAAGAAAATACTGTGAGTAGAATGCTAGAAAAGCCAACGTTTCTGCTGCCCACCCAAAGCATTTGGTTATTTATAACCGCACACATAACATGTACTGTTACACTCAGCCAAACATCTCTACTGCTTTTCACATGTCAATTTCTTTCCAACCACTTGAACCCTGATATTCTTGTTCTAAGGATAATAGCTGACGAAAATAGTGTATCAATGCGTTGGGGACCCAGTACAGAGCCCTGGGAGACTCCGTTCAACTAAGTGTAGGGTTTTAAGGGGCTTATGTATACCATTCACGTACAATATTCAAATTGTTTCAATCCCAATACAACATTTGTGTCCGAGTATAGCTCAGTCGGTAGAGCTCTCGCCTTTGGACCACAACTTCATGGGTTCGATCTCGGGCACCGCCAACTCAGCGTATGAGTAGCACGGCTTGGTGCAGCAAGTCGTGCGGGAAGTACTGGGAGCAGGGGCGGCCTTAGGAATCTGGAGGCCCGTTTCAAGACCAAATATGAGGCCCCCATATATACAAAATTATTCTGTTGATTCAGGCGTTTTGACTGTAGTGTTCAATATATCGTGCGCAGCCATTACTCTCGACAATTAAGCAGCAACACCACCTCTCCTCATCCTGTTGTCCCTTCACAATAAAGTGTCTCCCCTTTACCTCCCAACGCCGCACATTTTACCTAGGTTATTAACAGGAAATAAGACAGAAAGAGAGAGGGCCAAGGGTGGTGGGGGGTTGACTCATGCCTGATGACTGACGGTCAGTCAGAGCTTGGAGGCCCCCCTGAGGGTTGAGGCCTGTTTCAATTGAAACTGGTGAAACATAGCTGGCCTCCTATGACTGGGATCTGATGGTGTAGGTGTGGCGCTCCATCTCCCAGGGGTCTAGCCGCTCTAGCGCGTTGCAACGGGGACAGACTCCATCTCCCAGGGTGCATTGCAACGGGGACAGACTCCCGCGTGTTACCGGCTGATAACGACAAAGACACTCCCGACCTACTTCTTCAACACTAGGCCTATATTTATTGACTCATAAATCTGTCAAACCAAAAACACTTAAAAGCCGTTACAAAAAAGATATATAATGATTTCACTCTGTTTGTATAAATAAGATGGTCGTATCGTTAAAAGGCACCGTAGGCTCTATAGCTTCAAGTGCACTGCACTGTCAAAGAAGCTGTCACGGTTTTATGAAATAGAATTTTTCACCGATACGCACGGTGCTGTGTAAAAGCAGAAGCAGGTAGCTTAAATGTGGTGCGTGCGTGCGTGCGTGCGTGCGTGCGTGCATGCATGCACGCGTGCGTGTGTGTGTGTGTGCGCCTGCAACAGGAGACAGAGACAGAGCGTGAGGCAGGAGGGCAGACAATTGCATTGTCAATCACACATTTTTTTCTTTCACTACAGCCCTTTGGCAGTGTTGTTTCCTTGTGTTATCACATGTGATTGTTTTCTTCCAGCTGTACAGGCTGGGAGACCAGCGGCTCTGCTGCGCTGAGGTTAAAGTGCACTTTTTCCCCCACTGAAGCATTCGTGTTGCATTTAATTTCATCCCTGCTTGATCCTCTTCTGCCCTCACTTTATCGTCTCTCTCTCTCTCTCTGCACTGTCCAATCTGGGCGAAGCAACAAATGTGAACAAATGTTTCTGGATCGACGATAAATTATTTTCATTTTTCGAAAACAGCGAGTTGAGAAATCAGGCTTGAACAGTTCACTTCATTACACCTTACAATAGCTACATGTTTAAAGGTATATTCAGTATTTTCACTTAATCTTTTTTTTTATTTTTTGATAATCGTCCCCATACTAGGGAGTGTGCTGACCATATAATTAGTTCCCCCCCTGTCCCCAGCGAACCAAAACCCTAGTTTCGGTTTTCGTGGTGGGTGAGAAAGTCATCCTCCAATCAGGATCGAGTGGGGGCGAGCCTTGGTGCGCGTGCTGTTGGCCTGTTGGCCTGTCGCGTGTGCGTGTTGCGCATATCTTGTTACTGGGGCGGACTCGGACTGTTTTTTTTTTTAAATCACCCAAATCACTGAATGCTCCTTTTAAGCATTTATTTCATATTTACATGTCGATTTCAGACATGCTCTAGAATGTGAAGAGTCTGCCTGTGCTATTAACTAATTTTGGATAAAACAATAAAAATCTGTTTTTCTCCTCTCCTGAACAGTTAGTGTTGCCGCCATGACTGTCTCTATCAAAAAGAGTCACAAATTGCCTTCCAAAAAAAAGATGCCCCGCTATTATACAGTACCCGTAAAAAAAATAATTTGTCACATAACTGAGAACTGGTTACATTTACACAATTCGTTCAGCTTGTTTTTTCTCCTGCAGATCCCTGTGGTATGGTGCAAGCTTAACACCAAAGCAAGGACTTAAACATACTGTAACTGCATCAAAGAAAGAAAAAAATAATAATCACAAAACGTACAGAATTGCATTTCACTGTTACAGTTAAAGAAACTCCAACAGAATGATATAAACAACACATCTACTGAACTATAACACATGTCCACACAGCATGATACAGCCATGAGCCTGACATATTGTTATAACAGTAAACATGGCAAAAAATAATGGAAAAACAATTTTAATGACCTGCGGGTGTTGTTTCGGAGAAGACAGAACATACGTGCTCACTTTTTTCCAGCCTGAGATGGAAATATTCATCGCATGCAGCAAACAAGGGGCGGCTAGGCCAACACGACTGTATGAATACTAGACTGCATGTCAGTATGCTAATACCGAGACGTACTACACAGCTGTAGTAACGGGAGATGCCGAGAAACGAGAAAAGGCTACTTTAAATGTTAATACCAAACATATGCACCTCGTTATTAAAAGATAATAAAATACATTTTCTGATGCAATTTTTCTTGAACTTGTGAATTGGGTATTTTTGCGTGTGTGACTGTGGTGTCTTTTCAATCCTGTCTTTGGGGCCAGATTATGAATCCCACCAACGTTTTGGGTTGACCCGCCTTACCGTGTTTCTGATTGGCTCCCGGGCAGGCATAATTTTACTGAGGTGTCAGCGTTAATTGCAACATGCTCGCGGTTAAGGTTAGGTTAGGAGTTTGGGGTAGGGATAGTAATAGACTAACCCTAACCCAAACCTAACCCTAAAAGCGCAAGCTTCGCGATGTTTGACATGCTTGCGTTTAGGGTTATGGTTAGGGTTTTGGGTTTGGGTTAGTACTCAACCCAACTGTCAATCACAGTGACTACTGGCCAATCACAGCAGGCTTTTCTGGAACTGTCGTGGGATACATAAAGCACGCGTCTTTGGGTTAGCAGTTTGGGCACAGCTTTACATTTAGTCTATAGACCCATTCAGAAACGGGTACTAATGGTCGCAGCTAACGTAATTCATGTAGGCGGAGACAACATATCTGCGCTGTAAACAGTCAGCTCTTCTACTACAGCTGATGTCCTCTCCGCCTACAGGAAATATGTTAGATGCGACCATGAGACTCGTTTCTGAATGGGTTTATGTACCATTAAGTCCAGCCATGAGGCCCATAGGTCAGGAGCCTATCTTCTGTTTCTGTAGCGTGAGGCAGCTTGATGTACAAGTACACCCCCTGGACATGACGTTAGTATGTCGCAGGGACTTACCCCCCAATCAAACCCGTGATGCTGAGTGTCAAGCAGGGAGTCTTTGGTATGACCCGGCCGAGGATCAAACCCCCGACCTCCCAGTCGCAGGGCGAACACCGAACACTCTAACCACAAGACCACTGAGCTGGTATACCATTAACTGGGGCTATAACTGTACATAGTTAGCCCACCCCCTCACCCCGTACACTTACTGTTTTTCTTTGTTAATGAATATAGCCAATCTAAAAGCTCTCATCATCAATGCATCATGTTGCCATCATGCGCTGTGAGCTTATAATGCTCTCCTATTAAGAGTTGTATTAAGACATCCAGCATAGGGATGATGATGATGATGATGATGGGAGTTCATATGGTTCAAAGAAAAGCGAGGAAACGGCAGACGGAGAGAAAATGGCCTGAAAGAGGAATTACCGTAAAAGTGTCTGCTGAAAACAGATTGGGGAGTTACAGCATGTGTGCAGCAGGGCATGCACAGAGAGAATGGATAGATGGTAAGATACTAGTGGAGCAAGGAGAGCTTAAGATAGTAGTACACGCTTACTTATGTCACAGAGCACCCAATTAAATCTTACAATCTACACATCTTTGTGCGTGCGTGCGTGCGTGCGTGCGTGCGTGCGTGCGTGCGTGCGTGCGTGCTCACACAAATCGGCACAGGAACATGAAATCCTCCACATGCAATGAACAGAAAGGGACGTCCAATTATAAGCCCCTTATTACAGAGCTGAGTTCGGACAACATTCGGGGGAAAAGATTAAAGATAAGGAGGGATAGAGAAACAGTGATGTTAAATTATAATGAGATGTCACACTTTCACACTTTTTTTTTTCTCTGCGGTTTTGTGTTACTTTAGGAGGAGATTACATTAATTTAGGAGGGAGATGCCTAAGTTAAACTGTAGGGGTGTTGGTTGGGGTAACTAAATATTATACTAAGCTCTGACATGTCTAGTCTACATACATAATTTAGATCTAACTACTGTACATATTTGTATCCTATATCTGCTCTATACTTTTCTGGGTCAAACTATACACAATACTTGATGTGTTTAACCATGATTGCTTTTCGAAGTACTAGTCCGTTTCCTCACAAGATGCAACAAATAATGCACAGTGTTATGCACACCACACTCCTACTAGATTTATGAAGAGATGCCACTCCTACTAGATTTATGAAGAGATGCCACTCCTACTAGATTTATGAAGAGATGCCACCATACAGTACATAGCACAGTTTTTCTGACGCTCTTAGTCGTCGTTCTGTAGTCACAATATAAACAACAGCCTTGCATGTCTTATTGCTTTTCTTAAAATCGACATGGAAATCAGAGGTATCCGGTATAAACACTGTTATTGGAATACGGTAAATAGAAAAATGCCACTTCTTGTTTATTGTCAAACATGCATAATGGCATATGGTGATAAAATTGTGCATTTGTAGAGCATCTGAAACAGATTTTCTTAAATACACAGTTGTGAATTGCATCATTATTTGTAGGTCAAAATATAGACGGCAATTGAATTCGTTTTACAATTGGGGCGGCGGTGGCTTAGGGGTAGAGTGATAGGATGGCAACCGCAAGGTTGCACAGTTAGTGTCAATGTGTCCTTGAGCAAGACACTTAACCCCTAATTGCTCCTGATGTGCTAGTAGGTGCCTTGCATGGTTTCCGCTGCCATCAGTGTGTGAATGGGTGAATGTAATGCACAATCTATGTAAAGCGCCTTGGATAAAGGCGCTATATAAATGCACCATTTACCATTTTACAATTGAAATGGCTGAAGGCATAAACAAAGTTATATCTGCCTAAGCATATTGGCTTGTAGAGCAAAGCTTGTATTATTGATATGGAAACTAAATGGAATAAAAGCACCCTGCAGGGCTGTAAATACTACATGAACGGCCTTGCTTTTGTTTCCGCCACTTTGTGCGCTACCGGCAAACAAATAATTATATTTATTGTTGTCAAACACTTAGGCAATCAAAGCATTAAAGTAAATCTCTTTCACTTCATCAACCCACCTGTCAAACACTGTCTGACTGTGTCACTGTGTGTAGTATAACGCTTTACAAACAAACAGTAGGCTACAAAGTACCGCATATAAAAGCATTTCTAATTGATTAATTCATTGGGACAGGACTTTGGCACTCAGATACTTCACTCGTGTGTGTGTGTGTGTGTGTGTGTGTGTGTGTGT
>OOFJ01101808.1:3011-24967 GCA_900323375.1 Benthosema glaciale
GTTTGCCATTTAATGGCATTTCTCTATCTCTGGGACACCCAATTTATATTGAAAAATCAATGTTAATTTAACTCTGACAGTGGAACCATTTGGTTCCATTTGTACACTCTGAGTTAGCCGCAATTTGCAACTCTAGATTTTTTAATAATGGGATGAATCTAGAGTTGCAATACCCTCCATTGACTTCCTACTCATCCAATTTACATTTGCGATCTGATGGTATTAAACGACGTTAGACTCACCAACATTTCAGCTCTAGGCCAAGCTTGAATTATACTCTTTCGAACTGCAAAGCGTTTGTTTCATTAAAATCCACCGTAGACATGTTATGAGCTACTTTCTGTCAAGAAAGTCTCTTCAGGTGATATTTCTAAGTGCTGGAGTTTGGAAGCACTCGTAGTAAGTCACTGAACGGCCCTGTGTACCACCTGTTTCACATTTGCACATAATACAGGAGGCAGCAGCGCGACCTGTAAATAAAAACGAGTGCTTCCAAACTCCAGCACTTAGAAATAATATCACCTACAGAGAATTTCTTGACAGAAAGTAGCTCATAACATGCCTACGGTGGATTTTAATGAAACAAACGCTTTGCAGTTCGAAAGAGGATAATTCAAGCTTGGCCTAGAGCTGAAATGTTGGTGAGTTTAACGTTGTTTAATACCATCAGATCGCAAATGTAAATTGGATGAGTAGGAAGTCAATGGAGGGTATTGCAACTCTAGATTCAGCTGATTATTAAAAAATCTAGAGTTGCAAATTGCGGCTAACTCTGAGTTACAGACCCATAAGGGTCCATTTCGTTCCAAACTATCATTTATCTGGCGACCCCCTGGAACTCCCTCAAGGGCCCCACTGTGGGAACAGCTGCCTGCTGTATACAACATTTGTGTTGTTAGATTAGATTTAGTGCATCATTATATCACTGACCACTGTAGTAGGGGGTCTTGGGAGATAATAGTGGAGAGAATTGAACCTATTAACTGAATAGTCATTCTTATACATCCTGCCATTGGGTTAAGCTCTAGGCAGCCGGTGAAATTAAACTGTAATAATGTTGGACCCCCTGGACCCATATGAAGGACCCCTCCTGGGGAGAAGAACCATTTACTAAGAGCCTTGCTAACATGCTGTGCAATACCCACTACTACCCATCAAGTTAATAAGAACATTCATACATGACCTCAAGATTCATAACTAAATCATGAATCAAATCTGTGCATGTTGTGACAACTGACGGATTACTTACTTCTACTCATTTTGTGTCAAGGTTCCTGCTGGTTCCCTCGGGGGAGTGTGTGAAGGTGTTCAGCACACAGACAGAAGAGTCCATCCATGATCTGCAGGGCCACAGAGACATGGTGACAGGCATTGTCCTCAACCCTTCTAACCACCTTCAGGTTCGTCAAATCCAAAAAGGAGGTGTCATTTTTGGATTGAGATTTAGGGTTGTTTTCTTATTAAACATGTATAATAACTTAATAAACTTAACGTAATGTATGGTCCCTCATTACCTCAAAATGTTAGTGGTGGATATTGCTTGCAATCTCACGATAGATATGTATCACGATACGGAGGCCACGATACGATATAAATCAATATATCGATTTATCGATAAATATCGATTATACATTTATTCAAAAATAATGAACATGTTGCACAAATACAATAAAACACCCTCAGGCTCACAGAGATAATAATCTCTCTAAAATATAATGTCTAAACATCCTAACAAGTAGTCTGGGAAGGGAGTGCACTGCAACTTGCAAGGGGTGCTTTGTAAGTAACACTGATCACCCAGATAATTCATGACGTTTATTTCCATATCGATATAGCATCCTCTCGATCGATTCACCTATTGTCCAGGTGTTCGATCGATATATTGCCATATCGATTAATTGAATACACCACTACAAAATGTACTGACTGACTGGTCCCCCTAACTGTTGTAGCGTAATGGAGCGACTGAACTACTTGATATATAATTATAATATTGTAATATATTGGAAACATTTTTACTTTACTACACGATTGTTACTGCGTCTTTGCAGGCATACTCTTCGTCAGTAGATGGCACTATCAGGCTGTGGGACTTCACTGATGGTATCCTTATCAAGGTATGCATTCATTAATTATCTCTCAAATTACTGCCCACTGGCTTCATTATCCATTTCTGTTCATGAAATATATATTTTTCCCCGGACAGTCTGTGTGACAGACAGTTATGTTGATCTTTTCCAGACATTTGTCATTGGATACCCCGTCTACTCCATCAATGCCTCTACAAAGCATCCTGGGGTTGTTTTCGTTGTTATTCCAATGGCAAATGACAAAAGAGTTGGTAAGTTTGACCGACCCTCTCACTTACGTTTAATACATGTCATGTATTGCGAACACACAGAAATAGACACACTTTCATCCTAGCATCCACATATATTGTATATATAAAAATATAATTTCTCCATGCTCAATATGCGTCACAATGCAACGTGTTGTGATCCTATAGATTGCCTATTCTTGCTATTATACATGTTATTCTACAAATAAAAGCATATTGGCTTCGGCTTAAAGGGTTAGTTCTGATTTTTGGACTTAAATGGCAAATACTTGCCATTATATAATGTTTGTTGCAAAGGTAGTAATTGATTGCCTGAGTCCCATGGTTGGAGGTCTGGTTTTGGTAAATATTAACTTTTTTATTTTTTGCCAGCTATGTATATATTCATATTGGAATTATGTTTTTGTGCCGCTGCTGGCTGGCGTAGTGATACTGGACACAAAAGCATAGTTCCATCATGTGACAGAGGGGTCAAAGTTGAACCAAATCTGAACTAACCCCTTAAGTGGTCATGCACTTGTTTCTCCCTGCGACTACAAACACCAACTTAGCGTGAACAATTTCCCAAACACACGGTCAAGGAAAAAAAAAATTGTATCCCACCATTCCTTGCAGAGATGTTCCAGCTGGTGGCCATTAATCTGCCAATGAGTGGAGAGCAGGTAGTGGACGCCAATGAGATGTCTGCAGTGCTCAGTGATGTCAGCTCTGACCCGGCAGCCATTGCCATTGGCAGAGAGGTGTGTACAATACACCACTGACTACTCTGAAATAACATTCGTTTATTTTATATGTGATGGACACATGCTTGAAAAGAGGGACATGGGGGAAGAAAAAGTACACTAAATTCAGTCAGTGGTTTACAAACCTGTCGTCTTTGCAGGGTGAATATATTGCTTCAGCTAAAGGCTTGCAACTACAGGTGTACTTCTTCAAGAAGCAAAGGCATTATAGGTGAGTATTGGTACCGTCAGTTGAATTGTTTCGGCTAGACACATGACAGTTACAGACTAATGCTAAAAATCCTCATAGTGTAGGTTTTATCAATTATGACTATACAAAATGTTTTTGGCGTGGCTGTGTAAGAGGCGAGATGTCTAGAAGAGGGTCTGTCTGTAAAGACGATACACAGTCAATACGAAAACCAGTTCATAACATTTGGGGGTGGATTTACAGTAGGGCCTAGTTTGCACGTGTCCACCTGTGAAGACTGCCATTAAAGACTGTTGAATAGTACTTTTTCAGGGACGTACAGCCTCACCTGATCCACTCTCAATATAGAGGGTGCCACATCCTCCTTAGCCATTATGTCTTTTCTTCCCAATAGATTTCCCCTAAGTGCAAATTCCAAGAAGGGAGCCAAGAACACATTTACATGTGTCTCTTGTCATCCTAAAGATGACTGCATTGCTACTGGACATGAGGATGGCAAGATCCGCCTGTGGTGAGTGGAATTTTGTTTTAGAGCAATATTTATTGTTAAAGCATTTCATATAAGTTTTGTTTTTAATTGTAACTTTATAATTTTCTTGTAGGCGACTGCGTACCGTATATAGCGTCGTATGTGTGATTTAAATGTATCTCCCTGTACCTCTCCTCCAGGAGAAACTTTAACCAGCGGAAAGAGTACACATACGCTACCCTCCATTGGCACCACAGTGCTGTCAAAGCACTACGCTTCAGTCCAGAAGGTACACATGACTCTGCCTTGCGTTGAATTCACAGATCCAGCTGTATTTTGCTGCCATGTCCGAAAATGCAGTATGGTTAAATGCATTCTCTGGATAAAAGTGTCCGCTACTTTCCACACCATAGCATGAGATGGAGAGGGCAAAAAGCAGGCAACCTCAAGCATACTGTGCTCTGAAGTAGGTGTGGACTAGGTGCATACACCACAGAAACAAACTACTGGGAGGATATATTGATATATTAATGTCTTATTGCTAATGTTGTAATTCACTTTTGAATTGCCAATAGCTTAGCAGATCTACAAGCTCATAGTGCGGCACCGAGTTTCACGCTACAAATTTGTACATCTGCTATGTTTTAATTGTGAAAACGTGTGTAAATCTTTGAATAATGAATTCTTTCATAGCATTTTTTTAAACTCAAATCTTCTTGGCGATCCATGGAACAAAACATTTTCAGATGTGGGTCAGCGACTCTGTGGCTAAATACATATCATTCTGGGGGTCTTGACCTGGAACTACACCTCATGAATGTTATTTAGAATCAGCCTCAGGTCTATATGCGTTAAAATCAACCAGCCACTGTGGCAGAATGTTTTCCCACCCTGCCTAATAACCCCGGCCCTCTGTTGTTTTTCTGTCTTCTTCCAGGTACTAACCTGCTGAGCGGAGGCATCGAGGCGGTGCTGGTCCAGTGGCGCTACGGCCAGGACAACCAGAAGGACTTCCTGCCCCGCCTGGGCGCTCCCATCACACACATCGCCGTCTCACCAGACGGATCACTCTTCTGCACCTCGCACGAAGACAACAGTAAGGAATCCTGAATTTAGTTATACTTATGTTAACTTTATGAACTTAAAATACAGATATATTTATATACATTGGACATAAAAAACATTGGACATAAAAAAGACAATATACTGAAGTAGTTAAAGCAGGTTATGTTTGCGTGTTTGGTATGGGGGCCCTTTGCTAAGTGTCAACTGATGAATGGTTATGAGCACATGGGCCTCCAGCAGTAGCGGTTCAAGGAATGCCATTTTGGGCCCCCGCACAATCAGAAGGCTGAAAGGCATGCATTTGCATTCCAATGGGTGATTTTTACATGCTTTTCCTCTTTCCAGAAATTACTGTCATTCAGAACGCCATCAAAGTGTCTGCTGTCATTCAAGGCCTGGTCAAAGGTGAGACTTGACATTCAACAGCTGTTCTCTGTACATACAAAACATACGGTCTGCATGGAACCATGAATAATTGTTGAATCTACAATTCTTGGAGATCTACTCCTGTATGTACTGTAGCTTCTCAGGATAGTCAAATTTTGCTTGTTTGAAAGTGCTGCATGTTTGTGCAGCATTGGTGCCAGTTTTGGTGCAAATCTCTGAATATATTTATATAATCGGTCACAACGAACATTTTTAACTTGTATTTTTGCTTCTACTTTATGACCGGTGTCGGCGGCCATATACATAACATAACATATAATTATTGGTAGTCCTTGACATGAAATAGTTTGAGAACCACTGACGGAAACATACTGTAGGTTTTTCAGAACACTGTCATAATTTAGAAGACATTTTGTAGAAGCTGGTCGTAGGTATCGATGGGGACGAAACCAACAACAACTCAAACCCCTGTTCTTCCAGGTGATTGTGTGAGGACAGAGCTGATAATGGACCCACGGAGCAAAGCCCTGGTGCTCAACGGCAAACCAGGACACCTGCAGTTCTACTCCCTCCAGAGAGACAAGCAGCTGTACAATGTAAGCAGTATATAGCAATAGAATAATTCACTATATTCATCAAGTACGGAAACTGTACAAACTCACAGCAGTGAGTGGCGGCAGTGACTCGGGTAGAGTGGCCGGTAGAGCAGCTGGATAGGAACCCTGAGGTTTCAGGTTCGATCCCGGGCTCCCCCAGAGTTAAAGTGTTTAAGTGTCCTTGAGCAAGACGCTGAACTCCTAATTGCTCCCCAATGTGCAGGGTTTCCTCTGCCATCGGTGTATAAATGTCTGTGAATAGGTGAATCTATGTAAAGCGCTTTCCAAAGCGTTGTATAAATGCATCACACATTTTGTACCCACATTTGTATGATGTTGGAGGAAAATCCAGCTGACGTAGATTGTGTTGTGCAGTAGGCATCTAAATTAGATCCCAGTGGATACCCAAGCCACCGAGTACTGATGTTTGACCTATATATTTTGTAAAAAAATATATTGATATTGAGGGGGCAGAAAAAGGGTTTGCGCTGTTCATGCCGCCTGAAAGGGGGACAAGCTGGGGTTGGAAATACATTGTTTTCAACGAAGGCGGCGCAAATAAGCGCTGTTTAAAAAGTATTGTACAGTAACGACTACAGGTCTTTGTAATGTTTATGTTGTACTATTACTATAAAACAATCTAAAATAAAGGGATTTAAGGTCATTACAGCTGGGCTTTTGCCTGAGTCCAATGCATTTCTGCCTACTTCCAGTCCAGGACTTGTCCCCATTCGTTTTCCCCATGCTCAATATATGTAGAAGAGCCGCCATTGGACTGTCCCCATGCGGCAGGTCAATGTCCTGCTGCACTGCAGAGCAGCATGAGGAATGAGCTACAAAGTGACTATACTTTACCATACCATATGCATACTTTACAACTTGTTAACTAGGCGCTTACAAGAGGAAGCCTTTATTGATGGCACGTGCAGTGCAGGTTTCACAAGTTTGCTGAGATTTCAGTAATATCTGGAAATGTCAGTCAGGTCACGTGTTGTCATGTGGTACAGTAACAGTATGTAGGTTTGAAAGTTCAAACATACGGTCAGACTGCATTTTTATTAGTCATATAATATGCCCTGGATGCCCTATCTGCACTTTGCTGTTCAATTACTTGAAATATCCTCAAGTGAACTTTGTGTGGCATCCTTTCTGTTGATTCAGACATTTTGAAAGAACAAGGCTTAAAGGGCCGAAACATTGTTTTTGTCTTACTCGGTGTCCTAAATAAAAATTTGGCCAGCACAGCTACAAGGGCTTTGGTGTGCGACTGTGTGTGTAAGCATAAACATCCTCGTGCACATTCAGATATTTTGGCAGTCATATAAGAAAAAGAAGATTTAATAAAATTCAATAGAATTAATTTGACAACTGAATATAGCCTCCCCCCCCAAGAGTCATTTTGTAGAAGTAACTATTGTGCTGTGTTCCTCTATAGTTGGACATCGTTCAACAGGAGTACATCCACCAGGCTGGTCTTCGGCAGTTTGAGGTGGTAAAGGCAGCGTTCGATGCCCGTGGTGACTGGTTGGCAACATTGGAGGAGAGGGCGCAGAAAGACTCGGAGCTGGAGATGAGTCTGAAACTCTGGTCGTACGACGAGAAAACTCAGAGGTACCGGTATATATATATTTTTTCTATACAGGTATATATATTATATATCTGTGTTTTTTTTATCCCACAATTGTTTTTTATCCCACGTTTTTTTCTTAACCCATTTTCTTTCACCCAGTGTCAATTGTCTAATGTAATCCTGGGCGCTACACTCCCTCTGCCAATGGGGAGGGCAACAGACTGGCCTCATGCTTCGTTCATTGCATGAGGAGTCCAAGCCGCTTCTTGGACAAGGGGGTTTCCCTGGTTGGACGTAGTGCGTTGAAGGAAAACATTATTCCAACCAGTTCCTTTCCCCTCCATCAGGTGCCCAAGCTGGCCAGAGGCAGTTTATAGTATGCTACACAGCAAAAGTCCCTAACTCCCATAATCTTGTTTCTCTTAACAGTTTTGTGCTGAACACCACCATCACAGCCCCCCATGACGCCAGGATTTCAGCCATGTGCTTCTGCTGTACCACAGACACCCAGACCTCCACCACGCTGGTCACCACCAGCCGGGACGGACACTTCAAAGTCTGGCAGCTGGCCAAGCCTGCAGACTCCGAGGGTAGGCCGTCGTCTAGCCTGGTTCTATACTCCCTCAGCTGTTGGCCTCTAGATGGCGTTTGAGTCATTGTGTATGGAATTGTTTGCCTGGCTTTGTACTTATGTCCCCATGTTGAGAGTACCAACTATTTCTGTTTAACTATGTCCGTTTAATGGTGTGAACTTCATTGTTAATTTAACTCTGAGAGTGTACAAATTGTTAATTGGAGTGTTTGTGTTCATTCCCTGTTCTATGCGCAAAATGAATCAAATGGGATGACAACATATTTGGTAATCATCTTGCCAGCATTTTCTTGCAAACTCCAAAAAACTATATTTTTTCCATTGTTTATGTGAATAGACTGTTTTGTCTGGATAGCCCCAAGGGGAATCAAACTCTGACATATAGTTGTACAACATAAAGACTGCTTCTGTTCTGATGGTTTTCACAAGACAGCCTTTCCCACCAATTGAATACTTTTTTATTCTCTCTGTCTCGATTACTTTCTCATTCCCCCGCTCTGTCTGTCTGTCTCTCTCTCTCTCTCTCTCTTGTTCTCTCTCATTCTTTCTTCCCCGCCATGCCCCCAACCCCCTCATCTCTCAATCCTGCCTTTCTCTTCATGTGGGCCGTGCAGATGAAGGGCCCTCTTGGTCGTGTGATTTCGTGGGTGCCTATCACGGCTTGCTCCCAGAGCGCTGCTGCTTCTCGGCCGACGGCTCCCTATTGGCCGTCAGCTTTCAGGAGGTGGTGACCGTCTGGTCCCCCGCCTCCTGGGAACTCCTGACAACTCTGTCCCAGCCACCCGGGGCCATCAGGTGAGGAGGACCCAACGCATACAGTCACATCACACACACATTGGACAGACAAACACAATGCAGGTAACGCTGACTCCAATGCACACATTAATTAGGCAGGGTTCCCATGGTCATGACATTTGAAAAATACATTTTCCAGTCCTGGAAAAGGTTTGGAATTCATCAAGGGTCCTGGAAATATAGTTGGCTATGGATTGTTTGTGGTTATTGATTTTATCACGGTAATGAAAAAAAGTAGTTTTTTGTCAAACAGGCAGCGTGATTGCAATATGTACCAGTATTTGACGGCATGATCCTGTGTCCTAAGCATTTGGTACAAAAACTTAACCCATTGATGCCTGAAGCTGATTCTAAAACGCCTTCTAAATCCTGACCTAAGATCTCTGAAAAACACTCAAATATTATCTGCATAGCATGAATTTTTTTTTAAATACTGTACATACTGTACAGGCACCAAAAACGGTTTCCCGTCTGGAGGGGGTAAACACCAAAAATGGGTTCCCGTCTGGAATGGGTTTAAATAAAATTACAGCATTCTATAAGTATATTCTATGCCTTATTGTTGCTACACTGTCTGTCTTTGGGAATTGCACATAGGAGTAAGAGACTCATTATTGTGCTGAATGATTGTTATATAGGCCTTGAAATTGGGTTAAATATTCTGGAAACGTTTTGGAAATTCATTGGTAAAAATGTGTGGGAACTCTGAAGAGGGCCAGGGTTAATTTCAGGAAAGCAAAATGGGTGAAAAATGGGTGCCTTTTACCATCCTCCACGACCTGAAAACCCTGAGGAAGTCCTCCTGGCGACCAGTCAAGATTTCAAGAGGTCTGTTAAGATTACAAAACCTACAGTTTGGCCCCGATTTGAACAGGAGGGCACAAATGGAACCACGGGTGCATTTGGTTCCATTTGTGCCCTCTCAGAGTTAAATTAACCACTGATTAGTTGTGGGTGTAACACAAAGACGCAATCAAAAAGCAAACCTAACTGCCACTTGTTGCCATGCAGCGGATAGAGTTCTATTCATGGAGTGTGCTCATAAATCTCTTTGCCTCCCACTATACAAACAGGAAATAGGCTCCTCCTTCAGTCATCCACAGTACGTAACACACACACACATTTTTATGTTTAACGTTTTACCCTAGCTTGTAGACTAGGTTATCTTTGAAACATTTTTGAAAATGCCTATAATCATACAGTATGCCCCAAAGTAGGCACGCCAGATTGAAAGTTGGTTAATATACAACATACACATAGCAACCAACTGTTCGGAGTTCTGTGGTCTGAAGAGGCTCCTCACTCGGTGAGTTTACTGGTAGTTAATCAGCCCCTCTCAGCCTCTCTCAGCAGATGGGGAACGCCAGAGTGTGGACAGAAACGTCAGCCCATGCTGGGTGCCCTCCTGCTCAAATTGGGGCCAAACTGTAGGTTTTGTAATCTAAATGGACGTCTGGAAACCTTGGCAAGTCGCCAGGTCCTTTGAGCTGGTGCGTTCATGGGTCATGGAGGACAGGTTTTTCACCCCATTTCGCTTTCCGGAAGAACCCCTGTCTCTTAAGTTGGGACCCTCAGTAATGGAAGATTTTATTCGTTTTAAAAAAAATGTTATTTCAATACAATTTGGCAATGCCCAAAATAATAGAAATAGATAATAGAAGATGAATTGAAAAGAACCCAGTAAACTTGGAAAAAAAATGTCTCCCCCAAATATAAAACCTGAATCCCTCGTGACACCCACGTGTTCAAAATATGCGGCACAGAAATGACCAGGCCATCGGCATCATTTCGGTTTCATATTGTTTTGGTCAGACATCTGCGGGGCAAAGGTTTCAGATGAACACTTATTTTCTGTGTCACTTGGAAGCTCAAGTGGAATCCAGGAGTAACAGCCTGGTCAGGCGGAAAGGAAAGTCAGACGTTTAAGAATCAGCTGTTTTGACAGCTGCCCTCCACACCTTGCATAATCGCCTCCCTGTAGCTCTGTGCAGTTGGTTCATATGTGAGAGTATCCAGTTAAAACTAAGTTCACATGACTTGCATGTTCCCATTTGTAGCACCCCAAAATGGAGGTCTCCACAGACTTAATCCTATGAAATATGTGGTGGTTGGTAGGCGGTAGGGGGTAGCTGTAAGGATCTGTGTGGACTGGCCACTAGGATTTACATTTACATGCAAGGAGTTGAGTTGAGCGACCTACCCAGAGACAACTGATGTATTGTATGATGAGTGTGGATCTATTACTATGGAAAACGTTGTGCCTTGTGTTAGGCTTAATTTATATTACAGTCAGTGTCACATGCTGCAAATAGCAGATTTACAAGCTCACAACATGTCACATGAATTGTGAGCCTTTAGATCAGCTATTTTCTGCACATGAAGTATAAATAAGGCTTTAGACCAAATACAGAAATCTCTGCAGGGTATTGGTCCTTTCCATCTTGGAGAATAACTTGATCAGATGGCTGGATTTGCATTAATCTTGATGGAATCTATTGATGATCAATAGGCTCTGATTTGTTATGAATCCTTGTCCAAGGAGAAGGAGAAGAGGGCAACAGCTAAACAAATAAGACCTTTAGAATGAATTGCAAAGTTTCACGATTACATTGTGAAACATAGTATGATTTCTGAATACTTTTGTTTTGACTATTGTGCAAGCCTATCTCGAGTGTGGAATGCCTGGATCGTTTGCTAGGGTGGGTGTCATAGGGAAGGGGGGCGGGAAGGTTTGTAGGAGTGGATCATAGCCTGGAGGCAGGGTTTGACCAAGCCTTTGATTGCCTTGTAGGTCATCACCAGGGAGAATATATGAAAATGTAGGCAGGTTGAAGACCAGGTGAGCTGCAGCGTTCTGGATCAATTCAATTAGTCAAACGTGGCGAAATTGTTGTGTACTACAATATTACAATATTTGTAAGAAGAGTAAAAATAGGGAAGGGGAAATAAAATAGAGGAAGTAACACCACGTGCATAACAATATAAGGTTATCAAGTTCAAGTTTATTTGAAAAACATCATTGCATAACAATATGAATTATGTTTCTTACAATTTAAGACAAGAGGACCCTCAGTATCATGTGGGTTAAACTTAATGGATAGTTTTTATAAATGAGTGTCAGGTATGCATGGCTCCTACATGGTGACACTAAGCCCCGTTTGGTGTGGCTGTAAGTAACTCTTCAGAAGTCTGGTGTTATGGCTACTGATACTCTGGTATCCCTGTCCATGGTCACAGCACATTTATGGCTGGGTTGTGTTGTACGGGTTTAAGGAGCATATTGTATATTTGAACACATCTGTGTTTTTAAGAGTTATTGAAAATGTATTCTGGCCAAGTGGATCCATGTAGTGTGCAAAAAAAATGCATTGGAAATATATGTCAATGCAGTGACAGTATGAAGTGCCAAGGGAGAAACATCATCTTTTGTGCTCCAACAGGGATCTTTGTTTTGGGCGCCTGAGCTGCTCCAAGTATCTGCTGGGAACCACGACCAAAAACCTCCTCTGCTGCTGGAACCTTCTCACCTGCTCCTGTAAGATAGTACCGGAGCTCTCTCGGGCTCTCTCTCTCTCTCTCTCTCTCGCTGTGTTCTCCCAATTCAAACACACGTTTAAACAATTCAATAAAAACATAATGCATGTACTATGTAATTAAAGGGGAACAAAGAAATGTGTTACATTATAGCTTAGAGAAATCCGTCTTACAAAACGATAACATTTGCCATCAGAAATGGTCCACCATAGTAGAGGTTGCTTGGGATGAACTTAAGAAACAAATGTCAGCAATGTTTCAATGTTTTTGCATTCATTTGGTATAAAACTCTCCCTCTCCTCTTTGGCTCTCTCTACATGGTGTGTCCGTCCTTGCAGTGGAGTGGAGTACCTCTATGGACGTGAGCCTTCTCCTAGCCGACTCTGCATCTGAGAACGTGGCTGCCTTCTGCAGTCAGGATGCCAGCACTGACTGTAAGTCTCTGTCAGCAGCACTGACCACCCAGACCTCCCATATTCCACTTGTGTCAGCCTACATAAGAGAGTTAGTGGAAATACTGAATGTAAATTCAAGTGATGGACTAGGTAGCCCCCCTCCCCCCCCAATTTGTGGGTCGCGGACACGTTTTTATGGGTCCGTAGTCCCTTCATTTTTTTGGTATAATAACCAAACAAGCAATATTTTTCATGAATTAAAAACAGATTTATTTTTGAGTAATTTAATGATGAAATCAAGAAGTAGTAGTGCAAATAGCAGATCTACAAGCTCGTGCTATTTTCACACAAATGTCTTTTTTGGGTCACAGGCTAAAATGTTTGGGAACCACTGCCCTACACGTGCCATCTGGTCTGATATTTTGATCTGGAGTGGAGAATGTAGTCGTGCACAATGTTATGAACTTGAATAGATGAATAGACTTCCATTTTAGCTGGGTTTTAGGACTCCAGCAGGGGCACATGTTGCTCTCTAGATTAAAGCATGATTTATACTTGCACACGGTTGTCAGTGACCGAATATAGCCAAAATAGAAGCTCACGACTCGTCACAGCACGATGCTTGTGAGCTTTAAAATCTTCTACTTTTGGTGCGCAATGCCGTCGTACAACTAAGTACAAATCCCATTTAACACACCAGTCAGTCACGGGGACATTTTGCTTGGGAACAACATGAGCACCTCAAGGCTGCCAGTTCCTTAAACGTAACCATAAAGTAAATGTTTCCTCATTCCCGTGTGTTCCTCCTCCGTTGTCTCAGTGTTTGTGTTCAAGCCCAGCGAGCCGCGGCCGCTCTACTCCCACAAGGCTCTGTGCTCGGGGAAGGTGACGCACGCCGTGTTCGCCCCGCGCGACGACATGCTGGAGAGCTGCGAGGAGAGCCTGCAGTGGCTCAACCGCTCCCAGCTCTACTTCTTCACTCAGTACATGGTACACCACCTCAGACATGTCTGACCTCACTCAGTACATGGTACACCACCTCAGACATGTCTGACCTCACTCAGTACATGGTACACCACCTCAAACATGTCCTCTCACACACACACATTCTGTGCAAAATCTAGATTTAATTTAACTTGAGTGTAAAAATGTATCTGCAGGGCCTCCAATAATGTAGAATGTTAGTCTTGTCAAAGGCAGCAACTTTGTAAAACCAGCCCTTCAGGTATGTTTAGTTGCTGATCATTTCCTTGAACTTGTGACTCATGTCTGTAGAGTGAAGACGGTGTCATGTTCAATGTTGTAATACTAATATAGAAACATACTTTTTGTCTTGAAGAAATTAAAATGTGCTGGTGCCTTAGAACGTGTGTGAGTGACTGTGTTTAATTGATATGGGATCTTCTTTCCAGGATCTGATGACATTCCTTACCAAAGTTGAAGAAGAACGTCTGATGGCCTCTATCAAACAGGTAAATCAGTCAAGGACAATTAAACTCTGTTTGTATAGAGGCTGTATACTGTAAGATCCTCATTTGCCCCTGTCTGACCTGCATACGAGCATATTAGATGTAAATGTAGGTCAGTGTCCAGTTCCCGTGGTGCATGCTCTTTGACTGCTGGTTGCAGTGAACGTCCATTCTGACATTCCTGTTGGGTTTTCCTTCCCTGTTTTCAAGCTGGTGATTGACGACAGTGTTGCAGTCACGCCGTTCTACCTGTTGCTGGGGAAACACAACCAGCAGCCGCAGCAGGACAAACCGGAGCCACAGAGCAGTTTGTCTGCAGAGAGAATGCAGCTCCCACAGGCCTCCGTCGCTGTCAAGGAGGTGAGCATTACAGTGCTACAGAAATGCATTACATTGAAAGTCACTACTAACAGTGGGTCGGGACCCATTTCTGCGTCACGGACACACTGTTTTCGGTCCCCTTAGGTTTTGTTTCATACATTTGGTTTGTAATTATTTAAAAAACATTTTCGAAAAGCATTCCCAAAAAAGCAAAACTTTTCATGAAATAATGATTTTTCAGTAATGTCATGAGCTGCATTGATAAATGCATAAACAATACTAGAATTATAATTATAGAATAGCAGAAAAGAAGGTTGATCCACATTTGAAATGGAAATGTTTCTGTGAGATAAATGAGGCATTTAAGTTAGAAGTAATGTTTCTTGTGCATAGTGCATGCATACTGTATCAATAATCAGTGTTATGGGTTCCTACACAACCTCTGTCCTCCACAATCATGTCCGCATTAAAGATGATATTTAAACAAACATTTTGGGCTACCTCAGAACAGACAGACGGTGTCAGTGTGATATATACTGTATGTTTGTCATCTTCTTTTGTCCATGGCAGCTCCTCCACAGTCCCGCCCACGTGCTCCCCTCCAGTTCTGTCCTCTGTTCCATGTTCACTCGCTCTCTCCTCGTCTCAGCCACAAACACCAGGTGAGTTAATGAATAGTATTGTCGCTGTCGAGCAGAACCCTTGTATGTCCAAAATCACACATTTTCACTAAGGGATGGGTCCAATGTAGTTATTATTTAGTCGGAAGCTCTTAATACCTTTCATTGCTAAATTAAACTTTGAACTATGGAGAATGTGGATACAAAGTTTCTGCCCAACAGCAATTATGTGGGAGAAGATGTCTTTATAGCTTTCAATGTTCAGGAAGAAGGGCTAAGAAAGTTGGTTTAAGCCAGAGTCTCCTGCTTGAAGGCCTCGTCCTTTGTCTGGTTTGCAAGGAGAGATTGCATGCCTACTCTCGATTCTCGATAAAACATCCCATATGCCTGCACACAATGTTCTTTGCTTTATTGAGATTCTTTTCGGTCAGATAGGAACCTGCATCAAGACGATGAAGGTCATAGAAGAGATATGGAAAAGTGACCAAATAATAATCCTGTTGTCCTGACAAATACAGAATGTTGTTGTGATGTGATACATGACTGGATAGGTTTTCAGACTTTTCCCGAAGTAGGAATTGGTCAGGGGAGGGGACCCTAGAGTAGTGCATTTACAAAGGAAAATCTTATTGTTACCCCATTTGACTATATAGTGAACTCATAATACCACCAATCGGTACCTCACAAAGGTACAGGTTGTGTACCCTCCCCCATAAAATATTAAGTTTTATTTAATTTACATACATATAAAAAAAATCAAATTGTCTGGTACTGTTATTTTTAAAGAATAGCTGCTGCCGTCTTACCAATGCAATAATGTTTCTAAATTCATAAACACATTTCACACTTGACTGGAAGGTGTTCTTGATTGTTAACTGGCCTGTGAAGGCACATTTACATATTGTGGACAATAAAGATTAGCTTATCTTATTAATGCCATATTATCAAATATATGATAAAGAGTATAGTCGTGGGTCGTGTGTACTGTGACAAGGCATTTATACCAGGAGCAAACACACTGCAACTAAACGGCAAGGTGATTCAGCAAATCTGGAAAAAGCGTAAAAAAGAAAACCCAAACGTGGGAACAATCAGTAGTTTCCTGTTTATCTCTGGAAAATATGCTGAATGATGCCAAACTCCCTGCTGTAACTCGTGCACTTTATTCCCGTGGTCTCAGAGAGGAAATTGAACCCAGAGAGGAGGAAATGGAGAGCGAGAAAGAGGAAGAGGACTCCGAGGGGGAAATGGAGCTGACCGCCAAAAGACAGGAGCCGCTGACCACGTCGCCGGGCCCCCCGGCCCTCACCAGAGCCCAGGAGAGGGAACTGAGGAAAGTCAAGAAGTTGGATCACAGCTGGTTCAGCAACATCCTGGACTCTTAACCTGCATGACCGTGCACAACCACAGACATGTATTATATACAGTACATAGTAGGGCTGCACAATGAATTGGGGGATTAATAAAGTTTTATCCTATCCGATTTTACGTTTCACAATTATGTAATCGTAAAGCTTAGCAATTAATCTCATTTTGTCGGCTGTAGCACCTTGCCCTCACCAGGTTAGGTTACACAAGGTTTAATAACCAGAACACTGTACAAGCCCTCTCCCCATTTGTGTCAGGCACACAGAGATGCAATAAAATCAGAGGCCATTACATACTATTTGACCAAGGATATGGTTCTAGACAATTATACATATTCAAAATATACATTATAACATATTTTCCCACCAGAAATCATTAATTACTAATATTGAGCTAAATAATCAGGATTATAATTCTCGCCATAATTGTGCAGCCCTATGACATAGACATACAGTATTCTAAACACATACACACATGTACAATCCCTCATGTTTTTCTAGACGTAATAAATACATCTGTTTTGATTAAAGCCATGTGATAATGTGTTTTATTTATTTGTTCTGCAAATGGAGAGCTATAGCCTCTACCAGTTCAATGACCTTGTGGTTAGAGCGTCCACTCTGAGACTGGAAGGACAGGGTTCAATAACCCGGCCCGGTCCTATCAAAGACCCCATGCCTCCCTGCTTGGCACTCGGCATCAAGGGTTGGATTGGGGTAAGACCCGGCGACATAATAGTGTAATGTCCAGGTGGTGTACTTGTACATCAAGTTGCCTCATCCGACAGAAACAGGAGATGGGCTCCTGCCCTATGGGCCTCATGGCTCGGCAACGCTTACTTGAGAGCTCTCATTTAAAATGAATCCTCTAGACCAGTATCTGAAGTTGATGCATCTTTATTGAATGATCCGGTCATTTACTAATGATGGCAGGAAAAAGCCTATAAATGTAGTGAGTGATATTTTTTATTAGGGGAAGTATAAAAGCACAAGTACAGAAACGCAAGTTACAAATGTATTCCCGATTCCCCCATACATACTGTGTAGACATGTCTTGGGGTGTATACACATGAACTGTGCACCTGATGTCTGCCGCTGTAATGGGACGTCTTTTTCTGTTCTACAAATAGAAAACTAATTTCAAAATGAATCCTCTAGTCTAGGCCAGTATCTGAATTTGATGCTGGGGGGAGTATAAAAGTACAGAAATGAGATTGTGAATACTACAAATGATCTCGAAATAATCTGTAAAATGTGGCCTTGATACTGATTGCACTTGACCTATCTATATAGAGTGATGAAAGAACAGAGCATGTGGTGGGTGTAATATACATGCATGTACAGAAGTAGGCTTACTGTTCAGTAACTGGGAACCTTGAAATATATACTAGGCTTCTTTTTTTTAAACAAAAGTCATAACCATTCAGCATTTTCACTTCCTTTTGGTGTCAACCGCTATCCGCCAAATGAAGATCCAATGCAGTCTGTTGGAACTTGGCAGCACTGTAGTTAAACTGTCATGTGACAAAAATGAAGTTATCAGAGGATCGAAGCTGTGACCTTAAAACTGGCAGTGGAATACTGAGTCACTCAAAACTCCAGTCAGCGTATCGCACCATAAATCCATTGTGGATGGAACAAATATAGTCCTTATAATAATCCTTCTGCCATTTAAAAAAATGATGCTATTTGGTCTTTGCAAGGCCTTCAAGCGTTTAATGGAGAGGGTCTTGGCCAACGTACCTCGCGCGAAGACAAGAACATGTGGATCTTGGACTTGATGTGTCAGCCCTCAGGTATGACTACATACGTCAAAGGACAAGGTTTGAACCTTATACAAGCCCCACTGACTTCTATTGCAAGAACAGAAAAATCAGTGGAAGCACTTCTTTGACCTACTGCTAGTGTGCACAACATATCTAGTGTTGAGTGGTCCATCAGTTTGTGAGATTATCAATGGACACGGGGACACACACAGACAGACACACCGTAATAATACAATACTACTTGTTATTGGTGAAATCATGTTTACATTTTGTTCTTCGTCCATGAGTTTAGGATTCCTATTTGTCCGAAAGCAGCTGTGCTCAGTGGTTAATGTTGATCATTCAGTATGCTAAAACACTAAGGCCAATAAAAGTGTTCTTAGAAAGTGCAGCTTCTACGAATTGATTACAATTTTACTGATTGTAAAGGCCTTAACGACACTGTACTCTACTACTCTGCACAGTACTGTGTAACTGCTATAAAGCGTGCTGAATTCAGCTTGAGAGAAAAGTCAATTTCCAAATGAGCGTACAGTGTTTCAAAAGTGTTTGAAATCATGTGCATAAATAGGACCTTATCTCCGCACACTTATCTCAAGTCCTAGTTCATTTATGTAGACATTGGACTCCTCTGACTAAGTGGCCTTTTCCCTCTTACAGTACATGCTCGTGCATGCGATTCTCCTTTGAGATGAGGCTTGTGCAATGGCTGTGAACTTATTATTCCCAGGTTTTATTTCATTACAGTGCAGTATTATTATCCTGTAGACAGTATATTGTATTGCAGAACATGCTACACAAATATTTCACTACTTACCCCCGAGTGAGTGACAAATAAACTTGATTATTTATTCCCAGTATTGTTATACAGTACATCACTTGATGAAGTAGACCTTTCTGCAGACCATCCTGTCCCAGCATTGAGGAGTTACAGACACACAACATCTCTACGGCACTGACACTCCCGGCATCAATGTTTAAATCATTTCACGTTGGGAAATGGGAACACAGCAGCACCAAGCTCAGGCAGAACCTCACACTAGTCTAGTCAGGACTCTGCATAGAAGGTCAGGTGGTGACTCACAGCCACAAGGCTGAGCTAAGTTCTGTGGGTCGCTACTACTAGCAATCCTCTCTGTTGCCTGAGAAAAATATTTTTCAGTAAGCTAAATTCAGATCACCCAGCTCAGCTTAGAGTCAGTCTGTTTAACTCTGGCTGGTTGAAAGAGGGATTCCGGGGGAAATTACAGCTAACCCTCAGGGTGGAATGTGACCTTCACCCTAGGCGGCTAGGCCTCAGGCGGAGGCGACGCAACTCTCAGAAAGGCTTTTCACAAGAACTGTTCACTCACCACCTGTGTTAATTTAACTGACCCTTGCAGATACATGTTTACACTTTCAGAGTTAAATGGTGCATTGATATACTGTAGATTGTGCATTACATTAGACTAGGAAACCATGTAAGGCACCAACCTGCTCATTGGGAGCACATAAGGGTTCAGCATCTTGCACACTTCGACACTAACTGTCTCTGAGGCATAATCTTTTTTGTCCCGAGGGATATTCGTCTTCACAGGTCTGTTCAAAAACCCACATCAATAGATAGCACATAAGACCAAGACAATAGAGGGTATGCGCATGCATAAAGTGAATGGGAAATCGAGTGGAAAATCGAGTGGCAAAGTGACTTTGCAAAGTGAGTTTAACATTGTTTAACGTCGTTTAATGCAATAAGATAGGACTTTTCTGTTTGGTTGTATGGGCTGTCTACGCCAAAAAGTATTTTTTGCCACTCAGTAGGCGTTCACGCATAACCTCCGGGTATGATGATGATGTCATGTGCATACCCTCTATATACAAACACATGAGAAGCATTGTTTATTAAAGGGTGGCACTGAGGTGCTCTTGGAGGGGCATGATGCTGACATGATACTGACTGACCATGACACTGACATGATACTGACCATGACACTGACCATGATGCTGACATGATTATCGTAACAGCCTTTTCTCTATCTCTGGGAAGTAGGTTAATGATTACATAATAATTACTAACTAAATGATAAGCATCACAATTCACAAAAAAAAAAAAAAAAGCTTACATTTTAATTGGGTGTGTGGGGTGATAAGGGACCTGGATATTGGCTCCAAAAAGGTTGAGAAACGCTGTATTTAACAAATGGATCATTTAATCGATTTCACTTTATAGACAAAATTATATATTTACAATCAGGCATCATGGGAAACAGACTGTTGATATGGTTTTCTTTATTGAATTGACCTCATGCAATACAAGCCGTAATAAACATCCTCATCTTCAATGGAGTGCGATTGTATATTGTTCAAATCAATTGACTCTCAGTGCTACAAGCTTTGATTATTCGCTGATTACGTTTTTGTCTACTCAACTAATTCATTATACAATAAAACTGGCGATATCTACATATACAGTATAAGCATGATACATATGCATATTTGTGCTCAAAATTACAAGCCTATTGAAAGAGGATTGCTTTGTATACAGGAGGCAGAGAAAACAATTTCACAAACAAATCGAATAGAAAACCTCAATTAAAAACAAAATGTTAACACTAGGTATATAAAAAAAACAATGTAAAAAAAGAAAGAAAATTCCATTATTTCCAGACAAGAAATGCATAATCTGACAACAGCACACAAAATATGTACATACTGTTTATGTGTGTGTATGCATATATATATATATATATTTATATATATATATATTCGTTTTGTATTTATTTTATTTATTTATTTCAAAATGTGTATTTCACTGTTTATGCTGACTGAATGGAAGAATAGCTAATATTACATATATGGCCATGTACTTAGAAATATCCCTGTATCAACATTGTGACAAATGGCAGATCAGTGGCTTTATGCAGGCCATCAGTGGTGGAAAAGGTATTAAATTGTTTTACTTAAGTAAAAGTACTATCAATACTGCAATGTAGAACTACTCCGTTACACGTAAAAGACCGGAATTCAAAATGTACTTGAGTAAAAGTACAAAAGTATAGAGATTAAAATATATCTAAAGTACCAAATGTAAAAAGTACTCAGAACTGCAGAACTTCCCATTCCAAGCTTTCAAATGTATAACAATTATTTTTGAAAATAGCAGACCTACAAGATCACATGCATTGACCTTGTAGATCGGCTATTTCCAAATGGCCGCAACATAACATGTATAGGGCTGAAGTGGTTACTGTATGTCATAAATAAAATTCTAAAATAATTGTAGTGGAGTAAAAGTACAATATTTGCCTCCGAGATGTAGTGGAGTAGAAGTACAAGTATTGGAAATTGGAAACACTCCAGTAAAGTACAAATGCCTCAACATTGAACATAGCAGTATAGCAATTAAGTAAATTAACTTAGTTACTTTCCACCACTGCAGGCCATATCTCTAGAACGAAAGCCGAGTCGTGCCGCCGTGGAGGAACATAATTGTGCAGGACACCTCCACACATCTGACTCAACCACCACCTCCCAACAAGGCTGACTGGTCCTACTGTATTCCACATCTGTTCTGGGCTGCCTCTGTTTCCAACCCTAATATTTTTGCTCCCACCCATCAAAGTTCTAGACTTGCTAAGGTCTTTCAAGAGTGTGGTGGAGCCAGGTGGACTAATAACCTAGACCTTGGAGCCGTGTGTGTGTGTGTGTGTGTGTGTGTGTGTGTGTGTGTGTGTGTGTGTGTGTGTGTGTGTGTGTGTGT
>OOFJ01101935.1:2822-14706 GCA_900323375.1 Benthosema glaciale
ACAGGCACCAGGGGGATCGCTCTCACCTGTGTGTTGACCCCGTGTAGGATGTTTGGGGTGTGTGTGACTCTGATGATGTTGGGAGCTGTGGGAGCTGCTGTCTGGGCTGTCGGTGAGAACACGCACTCGCGCACACACACACACACACACACACACACACACACACACACACACACACACACACATTGTGGAGCAACATTATTCTTAATGTGTTTTAGCAGTGCACATAAACCATATTTGGAGAATACATTTCGAAATCTGTTTTGTTTAAAAATGGTAAGATGATGATGATCAAAAATGGCGATGTGGTGTGTTTTACAAAACCAGTTTTCATTCTACAGTCACATACTGCACCAAGGACGAAGACACAGGATTATATGACGGTGAGCAGCAACAGGGTACACTTGCTATACTGACTGTAGGAAAACAGTTTGAAAGTTTAGAAATCACATACTGTATACATAGTTGTGATAAAAGGAAATAGATGAATGAAGTGAATGGTGATTGGTGAAGCCGCTCCCCCTCTCTCCAGTCCAGGTCAGTTCTGCTGATGATCAGCATCTTCGAGTCTTCGACTCCGCCCAGAAGAGGTGGCGTCAGGTGTGTTCCTCTTCAGCCAATGAGCTGCTGGCTAGCATTAGCTGTGAGGAAATGGGTTTTGTCCGGTAAGATACATTACAGGACATGTGCACATATCATTTATGTAGAACACAGTGATTTCAGTTACTGTAAATGCATGACGTTATATTGTCAATGTATGGTTGAAACTTAACTCCATATTTCAACATATTGCACAAAAAATATCATAGATAGATCACCGCACGTCACAATATGACATTGCTATTTTCATTTTCATAATTTAATCATAAAAAAGGAACACTTTCGGCACATGATATGTTAGTAGGACTAACGTGTGTATGTGTGTGTATGTTTGTGCGCGCGCCCGTGTGTGTTTCAGTGTGGTAAACTACTCGGTTGCATCAGTCCCAGAGTCCAGTAGCGATGGCGCAGAATTCTTCTGTGTCAAAGAGGAAGAGCTCAGCTATGGCAAGAAGATCAAAGATTCACTGTTCCCATGGTAATGAACTCACACCCGTCTGTGTCTGTGTGTACCGGTCTGAACTGGACATCTCTTGTACAACCTGGCCTGTATTTATCTATCAGTCGCTAATAAATTAGATGAAAAGCATAATTTTTCATTTAGTTGCTGTTCTCCTCACTTTGTTGTCAAGTCATAGTGGCTTAAATGTTATTAAAGTATATATATTTTTTCCTTCCCCGCCCAATGAATGTGACATGGTTGACAAATCAAGGTGTCTGTTGTATTGCCTTGTTTTTGTCATGAGTGGCAGACCTACAGTATAGACCAAATTTGAATAGAACAAATTTTAAATGTGGTAGAAAATTTGACCGATAATAGTGAAGACATAATCCATTTAAATTGTAACTTAATATTGGTCTGTTTAGTTAACTCAGTCTCTGCTTGTCTTGTTTCAGTCACTGTGAAAGCAGGGAGGTTCTCACACTGCTGTGCCAAGGTACAGTACAATATGGTCCTGAGCATAAACCTTACTGTAGATAACTCCCTGCTTTCCTCTCCGATTAACCTTTCTGTTCACATTTGAATTCTTCCATGTTCTCCAGGTTTAGGCCTCTACCATAATGTACCCTTCTCATTCCCTCTCTTAATGCGTGAATCAAAATTGCGTCCGATTATAGGCAGGAGGGTGGCCCCGCCTGCCTCTGATTGGCCTACCGACACTGCTCTGACCAGACTGTCCTCCGAGACGGGAGGTTACTCCGTGGTGAGAAACACCATGTGAACACACATTTTGTGTATCTAATTATAGTAAACTAATACTCGCCTAATTTATACTGTTAATGCTCTGTATTTAATTTGTGTACAATGCTAATATTACGGCGTACATGTTCTATCAATTATTCCATCAAAGTTCTCAGACAGTTCTCTTGTATCAGACTATCCAGCAGGTCAGTCAAGACGGGCATAGCACCCAACAAGGCCACGCCCCTGCCTATAATCAGACGCAATTTTGATTCACGCTCTCTTAATCTCACTCCACACATGTTGATCTCTGATTGCTCTTGCAATCTGCCTCTCCCAAGCACGTTTTTATGTATTTACGTTATTATGCTAATTGTTCTGCCAACATGATATGCTCAATCTCTCATGCTCGCTTGTCTCACTCACTCCTCGTATAGCCTTTAGAAGCCTAAGCCGAAAAATACTTTAATCGTACGACAGAGTCACGTGCCGCAAATATTCAATCTACAAGATCTACGACATTAAGCATACTGTATCTCTATTGCCTCCACAGACTGTGGAAGACGCAGCCTGACGGGGGACCGTATAGTGGGAGGTGTGGACGCCAGGCAGGGCAGCTGGCCGTGGCAGGTCAGCTTACAGTACGACGGCATACACCAGTGCGGAGGATCCATCATCTCTGACCGCTGGATCGTGTCAGCAGCACACTGCTTCCCAGAGTAAGAGCCTGTACAGTAATACAGCAGCACACTGCTTCCCAGAGTAAGAGCCTGTACAGTAATACAGCAGCACACTGCTTCCCAGAGTAAGAGCCTGTACAGTAATACAGCAGCACACTGCTTCCCAGAGTAAGAGCCTGTACTGACAGTAATAGAACTGAGCGCATGGCCCGTTTAAAAGTCTGATTTTGTCAACTGTGTTGATATATACCAGTGGTTTTCAAGAGATTTTGACCCAGGGACCACCATCCTGACTAAGAGCAACCTGGGGACCACCACTATTGTGTGGGGTGGGTCCATCATAAACCCAACCGACATGCAACATTACATTATTTTTGATCAAAATAACAATTCTTCTACATTCTCTAATTGTGTTGACTTCTTGGAAATTAAGTAATGCAGATGTTTAACAATAACGTAAAAAAACTAAAGTTCATTTCACGCACTCAAGAGTTAAAGATCTATAAGGGTCCATTTGGTTACCAACTCTCCATCATTTAACATGGGGACCACCTGGAACCCTCTCAAGGACCACTGGTGGTCCGTGGACCACCGGTTGAAAACCACTGATTTATACAGTAACACTTGTTACTTAAGGGAACTATTAAAATAGTAAAGTACAGCCTCTCTCCCTGCAAGGCGGTACCGCTATGTGGCTCGTTGGCGTGTGCTCCTGGGCTCCATCTACAATAAACCGGTCAATGCCAACGTAGCCGAGGTGAGGACCATTGTCTACCACAGTAGCTACCTGCCCTTTGTAGACGCTAACATTGACGACAACAGCAGGGACATCGCTGTGCTGGCCCTCACCCAGCCGCTTACATTCACCGGTAAGACACGTGCAGGACTGCAGGCATACACACACACACACACAAACACAGTTTTCACATTTTTAAAAACACCCACAGCAACAAAGCATGTCAATTAAACAAACAACAACACGACAAAAATGTCTGCTTGCAACAGTTGATTACATTATCATGTTGATGAGAGATGAGCTAGATTGGATGACGAAGCAGCAAGAGAAGAGGGAAAGAATGCTGAGACAGAGAGAGAGAGAGAGAGAGAGAGAGAGAGAGAGAGAGACATGGTCATTGTGGTAATTCCCCTGCTTCAGGTTTCATGTTTCGTAGACCAGAGACAGCACAACAAAGGCTCCTTTTTATCCAACATAATGATACCAGGAAAGATCAGGACAGGACTGACTCTTCCCGCTATCCCTGTGTCACTGTTCCTCTGTCCTGGAGTCCAGAGGTCATTTTATCAACACAGAAATTGCACAGGAACTGTAGGGCGAGACCATTGAAACCATAACAACCCATCGAGCTGTCTATACCTGTCACAGGAATTATGCCATAGATTTGGTCATTTCTTGACAAGGGAATAACCAGCATGTGTCGTGATAAAGTGCCCTTGCACCTGCTCATGAGAACTCCCTTTAACTTTATAAGCTGTTCACCCAATGATTACCAGGCAATAGCTAAATTAATTGCAACAATGAAATATTTATTTATTGACATGATCGATTTGTTTATCATTAGCATTGATATCTATAATGAGACAGCAGGATTATGTGGAGCTATTCAGTATGTGTTTAGGTACTACTGTTGTTAATGTACCAACCACACATTTGCATCATGCTGAATAACACACTGAAAAGTATATTTCCTTCTGTCTTTGTGGGGTAGATCGCGTTATGAGCAGTTTCACGGCTCATGTTATTATTCTAATTATTCCTAACGCCGTGTGTGTGTGTGTGTGCGCGTGCGTGTGTGTGTGTGTGCGTGTGTGCGTGTGTGTGTGTAGAATACATCCAGCCTGTCTGCCTGCCAGCCTATGGTCAGAGACTGATAGATGGACAGATGGGGACAGTAACTGGCTGGGGAAATGTGGGATACTATGGTGAGTCCATCACTGTCTCAAGACTTCCTGACCGTAGAAAATACTGCTCACCCATGATTCTAAAGCGTTTCATATGCAGTAAGTCACAGACTCTGAATGATTCTGACTACCTCTTGGTGCGATCCCCAATCTCTATTGTAAATGGTAAATGGTTCAGTTATATAGCACTTTTATCCAAAGCACTTTACATAGATTGTGCATTACATTCAACCATTCACACACATTCATACACCAAAGGCGGGGGAAAACATGCAAGGCACCAACCTGCACATCGGGAGCAATTGAACTCTCAGAGGGTACAAATATAGGTAGGAACAAATGGACTTGTAAGGTTATCAATCATTTGGCTCGGGATCCCCAGGGACTCCCCCAAGGACAACGAGGAGTTCCTGGACCCCATGTTGTCCTCTATGTTACTGATGTTTCTGAGTGGTATATTGTCTCATTCATGTTTTTCCATGATTCATGTCCCATCGTGGGGTCAGTTCTAATCTAAATCAATGGTTCTCCAACGTTTTCGTACCAAGGATCCCCAAATGTATAGTTGGCCAAAGTGGTGAAACTGATTTTCATTCTATAAACGACCACTGGGGTGCTCGGACACCACTTTGAGAACGCCTGGTGTAAATCTCTTGCTGCTTTGTACACCTCGTACAGTAGAGCATGTACAGTAACTGGATGTAATGTTCCTCACTCCCAGGTCACCTGGCTGATGTTCTGCAGGAGGCAAATGTGCCCATCATCAGTGATGCTGTCTGCAACGCCCCTGATTACTATGACAACCAGATCACCACCAGCATGTTCTGTGCAGGTTATGAGAAAGGTGGCACCGATGCCTGCCAGGTCAGTGTGTGTGTGTGCATGTGTGTGTGTGCGCGCAACTGCTCGCAAAACTGCATGTGCATGCATGTGCATGCGCACCCGCATGAATTTGCCCATTTGTAATTTCTCGAATGTTTCTTGTGCTTTTCATCTGTACGTGTGTTTATACATTCAGCTTATAATCTGAATGTCTGTGTGGCTGATGCATGTTTAATCAGTTTATACTGTATGTATTCCCTATTTTTATATGTGTCTGAATCCCAGATATGTGGCTGAAATGTGTTTTATATGTCCCTGACGTAGAGAATTATGTGCACCTTTCATTGATGTGTGCAGGGAGACAGCGGTGGTCCCTTTGTGGCCGACGACTGCCTCTCTAAGACCAACCGGTATCGTCTGCTGGGGGTGGTGAGCTGGGGAACAGGCTGTGCCATGGCCAAGAAGCCTGGCGTCTACACTAGAGTGTCCCGATTCCTGCCGTGGATATCTACCGCCATGAGGGTGAGGGGGTTGGGCCTGTACGGGTAGAATACACACATTCATCTATTCTATACAGTTCAGAGAATTACACGTCACAATTTGTGCCCATGGAGCGCACAATTTTGTGCGCCAGTTCAGGTGGCTAAGTCATAGAGCGTGACGTATGCCAAACTGCTGTTCACGCCTGTGCTTTCTGGCCTTGATACATCACTGGCTTCCCCTCTGTGTTTTCAAGTATCTCGATTTAGCTCTCTTATTCACGGGGAAAAAAACAACAACACAGAACACACGGAAACAACACGGTCAGTGGCCAAACACACATCGCCGTCTGCCTTCGTTTAAAATGTACGTTCGGTTTTTGTGTGTCTCTCACTCGATATTCACAGATTCTAATAGGTTGACACTGCTGAGTGTAGACTGTGATAAAGAGAGCAACAATTCCACTGTCCAACATGAATGATTTTGCATTGGAAGTACATCCAGCTGCTGTGTGAATTGAGTCAGAAAGTTTAAAATGTATAGTGTCTAATTATGTCTGTATGCCCTTAAACTTAAAAGGCTTGGGAGAATAGTATAAGTTCGAGTTCTTCACGGCTCCAAAAAACGGACCCGAAGCGAAATGGACTCCAGAGATTTGATTTGATTCTGAGCCGAGAGAGTTGTTTCAAATAACGGCATCGAGCACAAGTGGACCCGTGGCAATTTTGTCCGATTCCGAGCCGCTCCGACTTTTTTCTTATGAACCTGATACAGACACCACTTCAACCAAGCCTATGTGAAACAAATACATAAATATAAAGACAAAAATATTTTTGTATATAAATGTGGAATTCATGAAATAATAGCAGACCTATTGACCAATGACCATTGTCAGAGGAATCCATGATTGCATGTCGGTGTTTTCAAAATAGCTTTGTAGCTGGCTTGCCTTACAGTATGATACACATGCATTGTGTCGCTCAACTTTTTTTCCTCCTTGGATCTCGGGTATTTTCAGAATCAGAGGACCTGTGAAGAGCTTGAGTATAAACACCACTGAACACATGCTGTATAGTAGCCTACTTGCATTCTTCTGTCTCATGCTCAACCTTATTACAACAATCAGTTACATGATGTACAAGCAAGGATTTGAACTGCAGTTTGTATAAGTACTGTACCCCAATCACTTTACTTCAACGTTTTGTCTTTATTTCTACCCTATAGAACCACCACAACACACCAGGTGTAATCAAGCTGGGTCGGACATGAGAACAGGAAAGCACTTCTTTTACACTTTTCCTGCTCTTTGAGGACTATCAATGTGGAGCGGATGAGATACATAGAGATGCATTTTCTGGAGTATGAGAGAAGTTGGTCTCCCTTCACTGCCTGACATGGATATAACAATATGAACTATGGAATAATCCATGAGGGCTTACAGAGAAAGAAACCAATTATTACACTAAATAAATACAAAGGGGGTACAAGAATGCATATATGTTAATACTTGAACATATATTTGTACATACTGTATCTGTCAAAAGGATAAAAGCTTGAGAGCTTATTTCCAAATTTGTGGTCCTTTGGTGACCATCTCTGCTGACCACCGATCTTTTTTAAATGATTCCCACTGGTTATATGTTTGTTTGTGCAACACACCAGGGGCAGCTCAAGCACAGCTCTGACTCACCGTCAAACAGTTCAAATTACATACTAGTTACTATTTAACAGCTTTCAACATTTTGAAGATTAAAACAAGTAAAATGCCAAACCCTCCATTTACAGTACGATGTTGATATTCCAGAATGTTTTATGATGTATGTTTCTTCTTTTTTGGGGGGTTATGTATTATGAGGTTGTAGATATGTAGACAGTGTGCAATGACAGCTTTGGTCTGGATTTGATTGTCATGATGTGTCCTAAAAATAGTTCTGTAGACTTTGTTTTTTAATATAACCACGTGAAATACATTACCTGAGGTCAGTTTTCTAAAGCAAATCGAGAAATGAAGAGTAGAATATTGATGATTGTACTCTATGATATATCTTACTGATTTTTTGCTAAACATTCCCTCCTTAAATGTAGTATCATGACAAAAATCATTATGAGTGCAGTACTCAAACTCAATTTGTAGGCCTACTACAGTTACAATTCAGTGTCAGCTACGTATGCTGCTAACATTTATTCAGTGACCTGCAGTGACATTTCTTATTACAGTGTACTGTAACTGTCAACTGATAATTGATTCATAGTCTGTCTCAGTGTTCTCTTGGCTTGTTTAGCCATTTTATTGTTATCGTATGTGCTGAACTGATGTTTTTATTCAGAACACTATATGTATTTGTTTTATTGTTTTATGACATACTGTTATAGGTATTTTGATAATTCCAGGAGTTCAATAACAATTAAATGTTCTCATCAAATGTAATATCCACGCAACATACTGTTTATAGCTTGCTTATGAAATATGGCCTACTATACCAACTTCAGTTTCAAACTACATGCAGTAATTGAGAGATATGAAGATCCGCGGCCATTTATAGGATGTTTACTCAATGTAGATAATTGGGGCAAGATACAAAATGGTAAATGGAATGCTCAAGGATGTAAAAATGACATACAGTAATATCAAGGTGGTGGGGTGGCATCCCCCCCTTGAAAATGAATTTGAATTCCCATGGAGAGAATTTACATGTTCAAAAGTTGTTATACTTTGGTATTGATTGAGATTACAGCGGTATTACATGAAGGCATTGTGTAAAATGTATGTAGCAAGTTTTGCAGGCCAAAGTCACCAGTGTTTTCACAGACTCAGTATGAGATCAAAATATAGAATTTGGGCGCATTTACAAAGAAAACAGGTTATTTTTTATTGACGTGGTATACACTAGTAGATTATTATTTATTTATTTTCCAATTCCAGAATAAAGAGAACAAATCCATATTCCATATTCCATTTGGATTTGTTTTATTGTCTATTCTAGACAGCTAGTAGAGAGAGCTCCATCCTGGTTTATTTTACTGCAAAAGAAGGAGAACCTCTCCAGGAAAGATCAATATCTTCACCATAAAGAGCAGAAAAGAGACCACTCCTCAATATTGAGAGAGCTGTCCATTCACAGTTGGACTACAATATCTGGTACATACAGTGAGTGACTGAACTAAAGTGTCAAATAATTAACCTCCACTTAAAACAACACAAAATGTGTTGTGCCTTTCTTTGTTGTTACTGATCACAACTGTTCATTGTAAAATGTACATTTATAAGTTGAATGTTGCATTGAAATAAATTCTTAATTTAAAGACTATTGCGCCATTGTCATAGATGTGATGTATTTCCTGTACACAACTGAACTCCATTCATTCCATATGTTGATCTGACCTCATCAAACCCTGTACACTCAAGACACGCTCCATATACAGTATGGCATGTGTCATGGAGAAGACTGGATCATCACCTAAATCTGCATATATGGAGCCAGCTAGCAACTCTCTACATCTGACCTCACTGACACCAGAATCTTAACTGTTTTGCTAGTATAATCCAGTTAGTCACCATGCATTGCATAACTATGCAGATGTGTCTCTTCAACACTAGAGGACAGCAGAGGGTCATGTAGGTAGTGAGTGAATGACATCAAGTATCATTCACACCTGCCTTGAGACTGGTGGTATAGGAGTTATAGTAGACGAATGGATTTGTACTTACTGTGTTATAAACAATATTAAGAAACATTATGTATTCTATTTTCCGTTGTACCATGAGCTACGTCAAAAGCTATTTAACAGGTGTGAAAAGATTGATCTGATGTACTTAAATGATGCAGAGTGATGGATTTTGGAACATAAGATATTCGCACTTGTAGGATGTAAGAAAACATTTATGTGATGTATATTTATGTCTGTTTTGTTTTAAACAAATATTTGTTGTAGTTTCGGTGTGTTGAAGTGAATGTGATATTGAATGTCTATTTATGTTTTTGGTGTCTTATAATCCCATTCATTCATTCATTCATTCATTCATTCATTCACACAACACAATTATTTTGCAATGGAGGTCCAGGATCTGACATAAGCCATGATGTGACATTAATTTCCTCCAGAGCAGCAGAGCAGGTGTTTCCATCAGTATGGATTCACCACTGAGCCGTCTTCTCTAGTAGTCTAGTACATTGTTTTGCTACACAGTCAATTCTTAGTGTTAACTGAGCTCTGAGATGGTAGAATACATGTAGCAATACCAGAGTTGTAGTGTTGTGGTCTCAGTAACATTAACACATGGTCTGTCTCACTTGCAATTGTTCTTGGTCTCAGGATGATCTATTTATTTATTATTTTTGGTGTGTGCCAATTTGTCCAAAGTTGGTTATTGCAAAATAATGCTATTATAGATTCTGGTTTATTGTCACTTTTATTATCAAATTACCCAATTACTATTAGTTAATTACTTGAGAGATTTACATAAATTATTTTGCATAGGTTTTAGTTTAGTTGGTTTTCAAATCATGTTTTTTGTACTACGTTGTATAGTTGACTTTTTGCCATTCTTGTTGTTCACTCAGCTGGCAAGACAAATGTGAATGTATTCTTGCCTGAACTGTGTTTGAGTCTGCACTTGGGTTCACCTAGATTATTCAGCCTAAAAATCACACTTATGATTATGGATCTTGATTAGACTTAATATAAAAATGTTAAAAGATAACAACAAATAAGACTACTTGTACCTGTTTGCTCTTAATTTTTCCGTTTTATGTTGAACACACCACAACAAACAAAGCAAGTGATATGGCTTTTAAATTATCGTTTACCCTACCTGTTTGGTTTATCTTTTTTTTTCTTCTGCACATATGTCATTTCATGCCTGTCTAATGAGGAGAAACAACAAAATATTTAATTTCCCATCATGCCACAGACAGTTTAATACAAATTCCTATTCATCATTAGTCTAACAATGCATCTCCTTGTTTCATGGTGACATGCAGGTATCGTATTGTATGGTTGTTTGTTGTTACTCTCTATGCCACATGGTCTATTGTTGGTGTCCTGCAAATATCAACATCTGTATGAAACTGTAATATTTTTCGCTAGTTTACTTTTACCAGCAAAACATATAGCATAATGCATTGCTAGATGCTGTACAATTAGTACTGAAAACAAATTGGTTAGTTACCAGAAGGTTAGAATAGAAATTAAGCTCATTTTCATGCATCTTTGTTTCATCTAGTCACTTTCTTTCTAGTAACCTCTCAATTCTTTTTTTCTTTTCTTTTTAATCAAATGTGTTCCCAGATTGCCTTTTAATTAGTGTGACATTTGACAAGGATTCATATTTCCTTTGCTTCTGCACTCGTTTGCTGTGGAAAAATGAACAGCAAATGGTCACGCTATACCCGTTATAGCGATACAAATGGAGAATAGAGAATAACATCATGGGGATCCTGCCAGCTGTCAATTACAGAGCAACAATGGCCATGTAAGTTATTAGATTTTAAGTAAATCACTTCAGATTGTATGCTCTATCCATAAGCAAAAAAAAAAAAAAAAGACTAATAAAAAAAAAAAAAAAAAAAAAAAGAAAACCCCACGGCCCCCTCACGTATTCAGAGGACACTATGAGTCACCAGAAAAAAGACGGGTGTTTTTGATGAATCTATCATGGTTAAAATGGAGTTAGAAGCTACAATGGGTTTGTATAGGAAGGGGGTTGGGCAGCTAAACTGAATCTCAAATATTTAAATATTGAATTAAGCAACTTAAAAACCCTCTGGGTGTTCACATAAGACTGAGTAGACGATGAAATTACCAAAAGTTTTTTTGAAAGTGAAATATCCCTTTAAATGTTCTGATGAATTGAATATGAAGGACCCCGATGGAATGGAAACCTTTTCTTGGGTTTTAAATGCTCTTAGCAGACCTTGTATTGAACTTTACTTTCCTGTGCTATTTTCTGCAAAGTATTCAATAGATCAATAAAAAGGACAATCTTGAATAGGCCTGTTAATAGTCAATACTTTGTTACCACAGTAACCCAGCTTGAGGTAGGCTGCCACGCGTGGCTTAGGCTTAACTTTGGGGAAGACAGACATTAAAAAAGCAGGAAATGGACCATTTCACCCCCTACACGAAAATTCTCTGATTAGGCTGCTTTTACAGGGTGAAGCATGAATTTCCACAGGTTAATTTGGTTAAATTTGCACAA
>OOFJ01102318.1:2453-15951 GCA_900323375.1 Benthosema glaciale
GTGAACCTGGTGTTAAGGTTAAGGTGTACTCTGGTTTCCTCTTGGGGTAAAACTGTCCTCTGTATCTGACCCATCCTGAGGAGCACAGAGCGGCAAACTAAGCAGCTCCATTTCAAAGGTAGCAAAAATAGCAGATTTACAAGTTCACAACACGACAAAGTTGCCTACACGTTGTGAACTTGTAGATTTGTTTAATCTATTTTCGTTGTTCAGACATTTTGAACAGACTAAACAATCTTTAAAACAGAACAGAACCATTGACATGTCACATGCCCAAAGAGCCCTATCTCACCCATGAAACATGGTGAAATAAGTTAAATAACACTGATTATTCCGGTACATACACCACTAGAAAACGCCCAAACCTGTGCATAATATTACACTACTACTGTTTTGACCACGACGGAGGCATGGCTTTCATCCCATTATTTCATATGGGTCAAAAGCGCTCCCCACAACATTATCTACAATTCTGTGCCTATCGGGTTACAAATTGGACAGGGCTGAGTCGGCTCAATCGAACTTCGCAACGTTCGCCACGGCAACTCGCTCGCTCGGTGGTGGCTCCTGTTGCTCAAATTCGCTTGAGGCGGCACCCCTCTGTCGCGGTCTAAAACTATAAGGTGGTTAATGGAGAGGATTTCAGCGTAATATGTACGGATTTGGGGTTTTCTAGTAATGTATGTACAGAATTAGCCTGCAGGTTAACTACTCTAACCAGGTGAGTATGGAATTGATAATTAATTCAGTTATTTCACCTTGTTTGGGTGAGATCCAAAACATGGTTTATAAGCAAGCAAGACCCCTGGGAGATGGATCGCTGAGACAACAGTGATTAATAGAGGTGCCAGTGCCTTGCTCAAGGGAACTGGCAGGTGTATGTACCAATTACCCTATAGGAAACCCAAGCAAACTCCACAGAAGCCTATAGGGCGCTGGCCCGGATGGAGCTGCTGCGGATGTAGATCTCGGTGGTAGTAGCAAATATTAAAAAAGAAAGGCTGGTCGGTAGAGCTGTCAACTCACAGCTAGATGGTCCTGGGTTCGATTCATGCCGGAGATGCAGTGGGCGCTGGGGGCGTGTTCTCTCCTCCGCGTCATCAGTGCCCATAATCTGGGTGGGGTTGGCAACAGAGCGTTCGCATGTACTCCCTGTGTACCCTAAAGGGTAGGTACTAGGTACCCTCACAAACATGCAGTAATCCTGATCTCTATACTGCCTCCCCCTGGCCAGCCTAATGGAGGGGAAGGGAACTGGTTGAAATAATGGGTTCCTTCCAGATGCTACGTCCAGGAAAACTCCCCCCTGTCAGGTGATAAGAAGCGGCTTGCTTCCTTCACTCATTGAAGCAAGCTAAGTTCAGGCTTCCCCCCAGGTTGGCAGAGGGATATAGCACCTAGGATTACAGTTTTTTATTATGTTGTCTCTTCTTTTTTAGACTCCAAGTTTAGTAGTTATCCTCTCATACTATTTTATTGTATCCATAGGCCCACTTTCTGTGCTGCCTCGGGCATGTGAATTTCCACTGCAAGACTAATACATGTCTATCAATCTAATGTTGTCACTGATCCAGAGCTATTAAGAGAGTGTATATAGTTTTGGCCAGCTAATTATAAGTAATGCATAAAAAAGACACAATGTGAACTCGTAATGAAATGGCATCTGGAGCCATTGACCTGTAAGGCTTAATTTGGAGCCCCCTACCTATAGGAATCATGTCCCAAAATTATGGAATGCACTTACCATTGAAATCAGAACTGCAGACTCACTCCCAATCTTCCTCCGCAGTCTGAAAACGCACCTCTTCAGACTCCATCTTAGCCCATAGCACTTGCCGTAGTACTTGCCTTAGCCTCGACCTCCTACAAGCGTATGCAGAGGCTCAACCTATGTAACCTAATTAGCACTTAATGTAAGACATACAGGTAGCACTCTATAGTGTATAGTTTCCTTAGATAGATATTCCACTGTTCTTAAGATTACGTAGAATTCATGATTATTTTTACGTTTTGATGTATTACCATGTTTTTTGTTCTTGCTTACTGTAAATCGCTCTGGATTAAGAGCGTCTGCTAAATGCCTAAATTGTAAATTGAATCGTTAAGGAATTGGATGGTTAAGAGGGAATCCTTAAGGAACCGGAATGGATAAAACCCTAAAGGATCCCAGCCCTGATCTCTTTGGTGTCTGCCTGGAGATCCCGTCCACCAGGTGTTTTTTTGGACCGGCCTCTCTGTTTCGCTTCCATTGAGGGTTACAAGTCAAAGCCTGTCTGGTGGTGTGTTTGACAGTGGTGTTGCGCAGCGTGTGCCTGATCCATCTCCATCTCCTTCTACGTTCAATTTGGTCTGCTACTGGGAGTTGATTTGCGTATAGGGCTTGCAGTAAGTAGGTTCATGTGAAAGCCTGTGTAGAATAGGGTGTGATGTCATGTGTTTGTGTAGAGGGAAGGCCCTGAGGCGTGTCTATCTTACACAGATCTACCGTGGACTCATCACACTTGTGTGTTCTTTGTAACGCCACCGTTAGGTTCACAATGTGCGTCCTGACGCGATGCCCGTAATATTATTTTTTCCCTTTTTTTTCCTCCCTTTTTTCAGTGGTCAAAAGTAACTGAGTACATGGGGCAGCTGTAGTTGAATCTCGTGCCAAGGACCCCCCAAATGTATATATTTGGATACCCCTAAATTGCCCAAACATTTTCATTGAACTTCTTCAAATATAGAAGAGGTACAAGCGTGCTGTGAAGTTGTACCTCTTACCTACACTGCAAGGCGTATTTGACAGGCCTTTTACTTGTAGCATTCTGTCTACTCTGTCCCAGCACTGCCTATAGACGAATCCACAGAGGGTGCCCTGGGCGCGGCCATTACTGAGGTGCACTGCATTAACTACACCTGGTCTCCAAGACACTGCTCCATAGATTAGTGTCCTGTAGGCCAGGTGTAGCTAATCAGTTAAAGGTACATCTCAGTAAAGGCCGCGCACAGGGCACCCCTACTGTATGTGGATTTGTCTATAAAGCAGTGCAGGTTCCCAAACTTTTTAGTTCGAGACCCAAAGAGAGATTTTGCCCAGGACCCAAACTAGTGGACATTCTGTAGCAGACCTACAGGCTATTTTCACTACATCTTTTTTTAATTTGTATTATTATTATTCATGAAATTTCATAGATTTTTGTCAAATGTATTTGCCCAATTCTTATATGTCAGGTGTGGTTCCAATAAAGCTTATTGGTTTTATGAATATCATTCACATTAATTCATTATTATTGACTGGGTCAGGTCATCAGATGATGCCACTCCCTCCCTCGCACCCTATGTCTAGTCATAATATTATAACTTCCTGTGCGTATCCCATCGTTCCCGCTGTTTGTCTGGGCGTTGCTCACAGCGCCCCGATCGCTGTGTTTTCACAGATGGATTGTGGGTAAAGGTAAATAAGGAGAGAGTCTGGATGAATGAAACCTGACAGGACCCGCCGGACACACAGATAGAATGCACGCACATGCACACACACGCACACACACGCGCACACGCACACACAGGGAGAGAGAGACGGACAGACAGACAGACAGACAGACAGACAGACAGACAGACAGACAGACAGACAGACAGACAGACAGACAGACAGACAGACAGACAGACAGACAGACAGACAGACAGACAGACAGACAGACAGACAGGCTGGCTGGCTGGCTGGCTGGATGGCTGGATGGATGGATGGATGGATACATTACTTATACATGTATGAGTCAAGGTATCTTGTGTTGTGTTGTGTATTTGTATTGTATATTTTAATGTATATTTAAAGTTTTTTTTATTTGTGGATTTTCAACTGTTGTTTGGACCCAATATCTGTCAACCCAATTGTGTCAATAAAGTACAGTAAAGTACATCTACAGTAACTATAGCTAAATCCTGCACGTAGGCAGGTATGGACTAACAGACAGACTGACAGACATATATGAATCGATATATGCAAATATCGAGACATAAAATAACCATTTTGAAATGTATTATGGAAGACATTATATTATATCACATGTAAAGTATAATCGAAAACGCATATATATATTCTTTGTAGATGCTTGGCTGTGTTCTGCTGTCCTGTATCCTGTCTGTCTCTCTACTCGGCCGCAGTGTGGACTGTCTCCACATTGCCCAGGGAATACCACAGGTAACACTCACACCACGCACGCACACACACAAAATGTATGCTTTTACAATCTTTACCCTTACAAATATGAATGATGAAGATGAGAAAGATGTTGCTCCCTAAAAAGTATTTTAACGTTTTGTTTTTTAAGAGGTTTTTGTGCACATCGATGAAAAGACAAGTTGGAGGTTTAACACTAAGGCCAGAATGTTTTTCATTGTAAGACATCTCTGTTCACAAACAATGATACACATACAGTATACCATCTCTGTAAGAGGGTTGATGATAAATATTAGGGGTGCACGATTATGACATTTTGACCGATATCCGATCTTCGATTATTTGCAGGGTCATATGTGCCGATACCGATTCTGACCGATTCCGATATTATACAGAGGACCACAATAGAAACAAGCCTATAGGCCATATAGGGGCTTATTGGCTCAAAGCCTGTTAATAAAGTATTAAATCAATCAATTAATAAATAGCATAATACTTTTCCAAGTGTCACAACTTCAATGACTACTGAATGAGATGAGTACACAAATTAAAAGTAGATTTTATTTAAATTGTATGTTTTTTTTACTGGTGAAAACCGATTAAATAATCTGTATTATTTTGAGACCATTCCAATACTGATATGGCATTTTTATGGCCGATATGGACAATTCCGATTATGCTACCGATTAATCGTGCATCCCTAATAAATATACTGTACAGTATACACTAGCATCTCTGTAAGAGGATTCTGCCTGACAACAGCAATATACTATATGCAGTGGTGTACAATAACTACATATACTCAAGACTTTCTATCAATTATACACCAGTGAACACTTGAATTCATGGAGTTTTGTTTTTTGCATTGCAAGGCCAATAATTACTAATGTCCATTGTCCAAGGCTGACCTTGGACAATATGATACTCCTCCATAAATGGAAAAGACTTCATGACGACTTTCCTTGTACCTGGCTTGTCTGATTGACTGTCAGAAAAGGGTCTTCTAGCTGCGGTTGCTCTCTGACAGATAAATTTAACTAATGGTGTAGATTTCATATTTTATCTTGGGGAATATATATGGGCAATAGGGCATAAAGGGGACAGAGACTGACAAGTACAGATATCTAATTATTTGGACATATCAGTCAAATTGGCGGTACAGCGTAGGTGTGAAGACCGCATATCGGCCCAGACCTCTAGTACTACAAAGTTGCCTAACTTTAGGAGTTTGAGTATACTATCATTGTGTATTCTACGCAATGACGTCATCATGGAATGACATCATCATGCAATGACATCACAATATTGTCATCACAACCAAGTACTTTAAAAGGTAATGTCCACTCAAAAGTGAATTAGTCCCTGGGATTAGTGTCAGAATCATGATTCTTTCCAGCTTCAGCATGCTAGCAGTGATGATACAGAATTCTTAATTGAGTGCTACAGGCATAATGTGTTTTACTTTTGACAACACCACCAACAACAGCCCCTGAAGATTTATTGAACAGGCTGTGTAGCACTGGGTATTTCCAGAGCCATCCTTTGTTAAAATAATATCATCTGCATCTGCTCCAAGAGCACCATCATGGCCGGAGAAACGAAAGGCTTTGAATTTGGCTGTGCCATAACTAATCGCTTCCAAACATTCGGTTTTGACGAGATATCAGACCCGTCTGAGCTGTTGAAGCAGGCAGCGGAAATAAAGCCGCCTCCTGTTCCTGTTCCTGTTACCGCCAAGACTGTGCAACAGAAACAGGAAGACAAGAAGGAGGAGACCCAGGCATCAGTGTCTGTCAAGAAAGATGGCGACCTGCGACCAAGGATGGGTAACAGGCCCGTGGGTGAGGGTCCCAGGCCAAGGACGGGTGGCAGGTATGAGGGTCCCAGGCCAAGGACGGGTGACAGGTATGAGGGTCCCAAGCCGAGGACGGGTGGCAGGTATGAGGGTGAGGGTCCCAAGCCAAGGACAGGTGGCAGGTCTGAGGGTGAGGGTCTCAAGCCAAGGATAGGTCACAGGACAGAGGGCGAGGGTCGCAGGCCAAGGACAGGTGGCAGGTCTGAGGGTGAGGGAGCCGGAGAAGCTCACCACCGTCCAGACAGAAGTCCTTCACGTCGTTCTGCGTCGGAGATTCCTGCTGGTGAAGGTGCTGAGAAAGCAGAGGGGGGAGGTGAATTCTCCGTGGTGAAGCCTGTTGGTGAAAGGCCCATGAGAGGACGTGGAGGTGCCAGGGGTGGCCGTGGGGGCAGAGGACGTGGCGGCATGGGCCGTATAGATGGTTTCGACTCCCGGAGTAGACAGGAATTTGACCGACACATTGGTAGCGATAAATCCCAGAGGGATGAGAAACGTGGTGGAGGTGGATCTCACAACGGGGACACTGGCAAGGATGACATGAACCAGGTTGACAAGGAGCATCCTGCCACGGACTCCAAGAACAAGGACAATGAGGTAGAAGTGAAGAAGGAGGAAGGCCCCAAGGAGATGTCTCTGGACGAATACAAGGCCATGCAGGAAAAGGAACGTGCCAAGATGGAGTTCAACATCCGCAAGGTCACCGGGGGCGCAGATTGCAAGAAGGGATTTGTGCTGCAGAAGAAAGCCAGTGCTTTGAGTGACAAAGAGCCTCCTAAAGTAGAAGACGAGCACCCCGCCCGGAAGCTAGACAAAAAGATCACGTCCAAGATGACCTTCACCTTTAAAGACTCGAGTCATCGCGGCCGCGGGCGAGGAGAGGCCCGGGAGCCCCGTGATCGTATCCCCGCCAGGATGCCCCGTGGTGGAGGAAGGAGTGACAGGACAAGTGGATTGTCTGTGCCCAACGTGGACGACCCCGAGGCCTTCCCAGCCCTCCCCAGCCTTGGCCAAGGCCTAGCTGAGTCTGCTTGATTCAAACTTCAGTCGCCAGGGGATATAGTGTGATATAGTGTGAATCTGCCCTAAGGTGGGAGCCTCCTAGGCACCTCCACCAAGAGGCTTGTCTTTTCCTTCAGCAAAAGTACCTTGGATATATGACATGACACGACACTCAGCGTTGAGGACTCAATTCTACCTTAAAATAAATAAATAAACAAACAATTAAAGAAGGAAAAAAAGGACATCTCGCTGCCCAGGAGTATCTTATTGATAGAGTTTCAATACATGGAAACAAAGTAGCAAGGCAAGGATGTTTTCATACCTTTTTTTTTTTCTTTCTTTTTTATCATAGCCGTAGGATGGCTTGAAAAGTTCTTTGGGCCCAGGGGGTGTGGCCCCACCAGGTCTCTGCCTCATATGGGACTCGCCGCTCGCGTTTCAAGAGACCGTTCTCTTTTTTGCCTCCCATTGTGTGTGTGCCCCCTGTGGATGTGCTTTCCAATGTTGCCAGGCTTCCCGCTCATCTGTTCAATGTTCTGTCTCTCCCGCACTATGGCCAGGACAGGCCTGGTGGACATGTACTTCAGGTTCCAGGCAGTGCTTCTTTGCGTCGTTGCGAACGCAGTGTGTGTGTGTATGTGTGTCACACTGGGCTGACACCACCCCCCACCAGAGGGTGCAGTTACAAGAAAGGGAAAATTATAGGGAGATTTTGACGGACTTCAAATACACTGTGTTCGCTTCCCGCGTTCGTGCGTCTTGTGCTCAGAAGGACAACATGGATGAATTTAGCAGGAAGCACCCGGGCCTGAAGTCTTTATGTTCAAACTGTTATTGTCTGCTCCATCTATGGAGCTTTTCAACACGAGTTCAGAGGAACTTCTATGGACAGTAATGCTTTATACACATCTGACATGTACCAACACATGTATTTCTTTTTTCAGGCATCAGCAGTCTGTTTTAGTCTGTGCCTTCTATGATATAGTCTAAACTACACTGTTAATAAACAATAGAATTATTCAAAAATTGACTTTTCACAGGGCGAGTTGGTAAATGACCGTCATCACCATCCATCGTAAAAAGCGCATTCTCTGTGATAGAGCCTTCCCTGAATTAAAGTGAGGTGAAGTGAAAAATGTGCTGCCTGGAAACCAATGAGGTATTTTTGTTGTTTCAATCCATTTTACTGACAAGCAATTTCAACAAATTCTACAATATAATCATATATAGCTACACATTCATTTATGCATTAATTACAAAAACATCATCCCGTCTTACTTCCAAAACCTTGCCAATGTGTGACGAGTTTGCGGATGCATTCGTATGCACATGTTGGAGCTGCGTGCTACCTACGGCAGTTTGAAAACATAAGTGACCTCAAATTTATTTTAAAAGAGCTGAGAGAATCATCAGATTTGAGGTAATAGGTTGATTATTGTTGACTGGGAATTGATTGATTGATTGATTGATTGTTCAGTGATTGTAGGGAATGAGACATTACCCCAGGTGAAGGAGTTTAAGTATCTCGGGGTCTTGACGGAGATGGGGATCAGCCAGTGAATCGGGGCAGCCGGGGTGAGCCAGAGCTGAGCCAGAAGGCAAAGCTCTCTGTTTACTGAGCAATCTTTGTTTCTACTCTCACCTATGATCATGAAGTGTGGGTCATGATGGAAGGATTACATCGACTCACTGGCCTTGGAACGCCTCGTGATCCCCCAGGAGGAAGTTACTAATGTTGTTCTGGAGAGGGAAATCTGGAGCTCTCTGGTGGAGCTGTTGCCCCTGCGACCTGACTACGGATAAGCAGTTAAAGATGGATGGATGGACTATTGCTGATTACTGGAAATGTTTGGTAACATTTTTTTGTAGCCAAAGTAATGTTAGTATTTAATTGGAAAATAAATTCAACATAGACTGCCTTTGTCTGGACAATATAAGGTGCTGTCTATGGTGCTGAAACACTGACGGACTTATTTGCTTTTACAATGCAGCCTTCTTTTTTTTAGAGTGATTTACATTTACATTGTAGTCATTTATCTGTTGCTCTTATCCTATCCAGAATGATTTACAAGGTCAGAATCAGAATAAGCAGAATAAGCACTATAGTTAAGTGTCTGTGCGTGTGTACGTACAGCTGTAATCCATGTAACGTGAGAACCATTTTCCCCACCAACTTCAAATTCGACACACACGTTCCACCCCACCACTGGGGGTGCATTGCCCGGTGTTGAGCTGGCCTGTTCTGACATCATTCTGACGTCTGCATAGATTCCATATTTGGGCATGCCTGACAAAGTACTCCATATATGGGCATATATATATGCATTTCCGACTTGTATCGTTCCAAGTAGGCCAGTGCCCAACAGGCACCGCTGTAGAAGATCCAACAGTAACATGGGTACAACAGCTATTACATAGCTGGGTGGGGCATCGATTTCCAACTTCCATATATAGACATGTCACTATGACTCACACATGACACACTCATAAACAACCCCTGATATACCCATACAGTATAATGCCTACCGTATATTATAGGCATGTATGGGGATCCGGTCCAGAGATTGTCCAAGGGACTCGAGGGAGTGCCTTGCCCCGGCAATATATGGGCATGCAAATATATGGGCATTTACATGTGTGACATATGACACATTGTTTGGATTGGTGGTGCAACATAGGTGTGAGGACCGCATAGATTTTGGCCCGAAATCTAGCGGCTCTATTTCCGTCAGCGCTAAACCCCTTATCCCTAAACGTCTTTGCCTGTTTTACTATTTTGGAAAACATATCATAACGTTGTGGGCTTGTAGATCGGCTATTTGAACTATTCAAAAATGTTGTTTTTTTTAAATAGTAAAAAAGCCAAAGACGTTTAGGGATAAGAGGTTTAACACTGATCAAAATAGGGCCCTATAGATGCGATGATCGTATAGTAGCCCAAACCTCTTAAAAACTGATTTACTGCCACTTTGCACAAGACATTTGGCCCTGATTGGTCCAGCGAGACTAGCTCCAGATGGATTGATTCTATAGTTTCCTTCAGAGCCACGTGGACCTAAACCTTGACATGATCTCTATGACCTCTAACCATTAATTAAAAAAAATACACATTTCAAGTTTATTATCACATCACAAGTTTACAGGTGTAAACTTTTTTTCCCCCATACAAGCACTTCCACAAATTGCAGTTACAAAATAGATAATCATACGAAAACGTATGTGAAATAACAAGTCAACAATAGGGTCAATGACGTGACGCTCTCCTGGGTATCACCCATTTCTTTTCTTGTATCTTCACATTTACACGTTGACGGTGGTCAAGAAGTGAAGCTCTGGCTCCACCACCACCCCTGGGCTGCAGCGAGAGCATGATATTGTATTCCAGTATATACAAGTAGATCAGTGGTTCCAGAACTTTTCAGGTCGAGACCCAAAAGAAACATTAAATGTTTGCCCGGGACCAAAAAAAGAAATACAAATAAAAAAATAATAAAAAAAACATAAATTTGTAATGTAGCTTTGTAATGTAGCTTTTTTAGTAATGTTTTTGAAAAATGTAATAATAATTCAAAACAAAATGCAGGAAACAAAACAGATAGGGACCCCCAAAAACCACTGTTTGGGAACCAGTGCAGTAGATAGACATATTAAACCAGTATTGTATTGTATTGTATTCCAGTATATAGACAGAGGGGTGGCACTGCAGCCCCGCCCCACAGTCGACAAGACAGGGGAGGGGCTATCGGCTAAGCTCCTCCTACTGGACCACATGGTGCGGACGGAGAACGACGTCATGGAGCCAAAGAGGAAGAGGAGTTTCCCCGGCAACACGCCGCTAGACCGCCTGTCAATCAGCTCCATGGAAACCAAACAGGGAACGAAACAGAGGTAAATATGCCGACCACGGCCATCTTTCCATTGGAGTTTGGAAGCACTCGTTTTCAGTAAAGCAAGATTATGCGCAAATTCAAAAAAGGTGGTACACAGAGCCGCTGAGTGATATCCAACAAGCACTTCCAAACTCAAACACTTTGCAGATAGAAAGAAGATGATAATTCAATATTTTTGTCGGGCTGAAAAGTTGTTGAGTTTGATGTCTTTCCTAGTGAAAGAAGAGTTTCAGTGCATGTACATGTATATGAAGAGAATCCCCAACCATATAGTCCTGAAAGGTTGCTTTTTTTGTATAATCAGTGGTGGAAAGTAACGTTAAAGGATCACTTCACCACTTTTCAACCTATCTTCATATAATTGGTCCTCACTAATGTTCATGATAAAACAGCACCATTTTCTTCTACTCGGTCTGTCTCATAGGAAGGCTCTGGGCAGTTCAGAAACCCGTCCACCATGCGCATCATCGATGGGGAATCCATGTTAATAGAAACTGCAGACTTTCTATTCCTGAAAAGTTGCAATGCGAAAATGGAATCCTTCTCATGAAAATATATTTTCCAAAAAATCATCGTTAGACAGATTTTTTTTTAAACAATATTTTTTTGAACTTTTCAGGACTAGAAAGCCTGCAGTTTCTATTAGCATGGATTCCCCATCGATGATGCGCATGGAGGACGGTTTCTGAACTGCCCACAGCCCTCCTATGAGACACAGAATGGTGCTGTTTTATCATGAACATTAGTGAGGACCAATTATATGAAGATAGGTTGAAAGTGGTGAAGTGGTCCTTTAAGTAAAGAATGCGAGTACCTTTTCCACCACTGGTATAATCCAGAGGTAGGTGCATGAGATAAAAAAACAAAAGTCCAAGGACAATCTGATGACAGGCGATGATCATGCGTTGTTTGTCAACAGCAGTCTGACGTTAGCCAGGTGGAAGATGTTCATAAACCTGCTGCTCTGGCCCTTGATGCTAAGGTACGGTAGGCTGCCTTGCCCGGCTGCGGCCGTTGCATAGGGTATCGGGTGGTTTGAACGGTGTGGCTGCCTGGGATGGTGCCAGTCCTCCATGACGTGCTGAGCACGCCCCTCTTCTCGTACAGTTCTTGAAGCGATCGAGGGTAGCTCGCCTACCATTATGACTGAGTTCTGCAGACCGGACCATGCACTCGCTGTTTGGTTTTTGGGCCCTCCAATGCATGGCTTTTGAAGATTACATCATGCGGCGGCAGCCTAACTAACGTCTACACAGACTTTAATGTAATGCCATAACGTCCCTGCACACCACTGCGTTGTTCGGATTTTTTTGCAGCGTTTTTCTGCTGGTTTTCCAAAAAACGCCTCCAGTCTGCGAGGACTTTAAATGACGCCGTAAGACGCCATGTGGACGATATAATATATATATATATATAATATATAAGATATACAGTGGTCAAAGGACGCTTTGAATGGAACTTCTTCACTTCTTTAGGCGGTGACCCTTTCTTTCCACCCAAGCTCCATCCATGAAGACCGGGTGCATGCTCTCTCCTACTGAAGTCCATGAGCAGCTCCTTGGTTCTTGTCGGCGGTGTAGAGTGAGGCTGTTCTCAACAGAGTGCCAGTAAACTGATCTCATCTCTGTACTCTCGGACTCACCGTTGATAATGCGACCTATCCCTGTCGTGTCGTCAACATACTTCAGGATGATGTTGGAATCGTGTGTCTGGCTGAGCAGTTATGCGTGTGCGGGGGGTGCGGAGAGGGCTCAGCACGCATCCTCGGGGTGCTCCAGTTCTGAGGATCAGGGGACTACCAGGGGTTCCAAATAAAACCCAAGCCACCATTGAAAAATCTCCAGTGTTCATATAGCTCTGAGAGCACTTGTATACATGTAGAAATGGGTCCCCAGAGCCACCATGGGGAAACAGGGCATTGGGAGGATCCAACGTTCACGTGTTGCCCCTGCTATGACACATTGAAGTCTCATCACGCCAATGAACATGAGTGGCCTTCTGGGTTGAAATGGAATCAAACCTTGTCTTGCAGGAAGGTGTTAGAGTCCCCAAGACGACGGGCTAACGTACCCATCGACAGGATCGGCATCAGTCGTCTACCCAACAGCCGAGGATAGGCCACGCCCCCACGGTGAACTGGCTCCCAGCTGCCCTCCGGTGGACAGGTACAGTACTACCTCTTACAGACACTGTACAGTAGATCAGGCCAATAAAGCTTATAAGGTCCCCATAGGGATTAGGGACCCTCCACTATCGTATAAAATCGTATTGCAAATTAAACTTTTTCATAGATTTCGCAGACTAGTTTGACAACAGTCTTATGTAAATTAGGCTAATGTTTTTTGTTTGTTTGTAATATTTTCAATTAATGGATTGGTTAACGGGAACCCCTTTTTGTAACCCTCCCCTTCTGGACGGGAACCCGGGTTTCTGTACAGTATGTACAGGATTCAAAAATTACTAAAAATTGATGCTGCTATATAAATATTTGAAGTTTTTCAGAAAACTTAGGTTTTTAGCGTTTTTTGTCCAAAATGGGTTAATGTGCATATTTACACATTTAACCACTTAAACCATCAATAGTAATGGCTCTGT
>OOFJ01102372.1:7827-22616 GCA_900323375.1 Benthosema glaciale
AAGTTGCTAACACTGTCCCTGTTGTCCCACACAAGTGATACTTCTGTCCCTCAAATGAACAGTTTGGATCTGGTCACCCTAATAATACCTTCCCAATAAAAGCGTGACTCGTTCTCTCGTAGCCTATAAAGACTCTAAATAGTCTCTGGAAAGTACACTTCACATTCATATTTTATAAATCAAGGAAGCTACGCCGCATCAAGACTTTTATTAGGAGGGTATTATTCCTCCGGTTTGAGGGAAAGGAAGTTCCAGATTGAGGTTTCCAGCCTGATGACTACAAAACAATGACTACAACATTAAGTAACGATATCATCCGCTCCCGACCGGCGACCGGATCATAAACCCGACAAGGAATGCTGCCCAGGCTACTGTTCCACTGGACTCTGGTTGGCAGTGATCATATTTACATGCAAGCTGCAACTAACCGGCTTAATTGGACTGCCTATACCGACAATCAAATGACTGTAGATTCATACCTCGATCAGTTGGTTGGTTTGACAAAATGCAGTATATGCAAGCATAAATGCCTATACATTTCTTTTTGAAAATTCTGTCAGTTTTACCGACACCAGGCAGGTTTCTTTAAACTGGTTGCTGCATTTGGTTACAGCAGCACATTGTGAGCTTGTAGATTGGTTGTTTCTGGTGTACAATGTGTACAAATCAGGCTTGAATTCTGTTGTAGGGCTTGCATGTAAAGGTCATCACTAGTTTTGCTTAGGGCTATTAGCCTTGTGGTTCATGCGTTTTGGTAATATATTCATTTGTGTATGAAGGTAAATGTTGGGTGAATTCCTTCAGTCCTTTAAGGCATACAGTAGTTATAGTTTTTTTGTATCTATTTTTCAATCATAAGGGATTTTCTTTCAGCCACCTCACTTTTTTAACTGTTTAGATTTCATATCACATTTTTTTTTTAAACAAGATGTCAAGATGTGGATGGGGTGAAATATGCAGTGGCCTTTTTATATTGTACATGTCTTGTCGAAAGCTTCCTTGAATTGATATTTCTCTCTTGGCATGCCATGCATCCAGCCTGTCGAAAATGGTAAATGTTTTTTTTTACTTAAAGTCATAGGATGGTTAATGTTATTTATGAGGGAGACCATTTGTACAAAAAAAACAAAAAACATTGTTCTTAAGCTTAAATTGTGGCTGGCCAGGTTTAATGTTCTGAGAAGTTTCCTTCATGGCACTTATAGCCTCAGAAATGTGAATGAGGTGGGATCAAAAAATGACACCTTTTCTCCAAATTAAACGTGTTTTAAGGCAGTGGTTTTCAACCCTTTTCATATCAAGGCCCATTATTTATTCGACATTTGAGCCACGGATCACCATTTGATGAGATTTAGCCTCTTCGGACCCAAAACATACAATATTTTGTCGTTGGATACAATTTTGTCTACACTTCTACGTTGTATTGACGTGGTACAATTAGGAGAGATAACATGTTGATCAAAACAATTACATTCTCTAATTGTGTTAGTCTTCTTGTAAATTAAGTAATACAGATGTTTAACAATAATGTAAGTCTTGAGTGTGTAAAGAAGCCTACTGGACATGTAGGTCCATTAGGTTTCATTTCACACTGTAAAGTGTTAAAGATCTAAATTTGGTTACCAACTCTTAATCATTTAGCTGGGGACTGCCTGGAAACCACTGTTTTAAGAAACATTAAATTGTTGTAGCCAAATAAAATATTTCTGGTCCTTTCCAACCAATGTCCAACTGTATGACACTCTTAAGTCGGGTTTGGCAAGATTGTTTTGTCAGTTTTAAATCACTCTCTGCTCTCTAACAAGCTTGTGTACAAGGTATGTGTTTAAATTGTTTTTAATTTGTTTTATTTAAACATTAAATATTTTATAATTGATCTTCTCTACATTTTCTTTTTTTATTTGTCCATTGGAATGATTTACAATAAATTGGCAATGCTCTTCAGCTTTTGGAGATTTTCTTGATATATGGTGGAAATAGGGGTGTAACGATAGTTACTGAATCGGAATATTGATTTTAATTTAAAAAATCGAAGTACCGGTATATCGTTATGAAAACTGCAAGTATCGTTTGACTTTGTATCGTATCGTTTTGCATTGTAAAGTATCTGTATCGAATCGGTATCTAATCGTTAACAATTCTAAGTACTTGTGAATTGTATTTAGCAATTTTAAGAAGGAAAAAAAGAAGAAAATGGGTTTAATTACTTTTCCATTCCATATAGCTACACTTGGTCTATCAACAAATGTGTGGAATCTCTGTTTTCAAGGCATGGGTTTGTCCATATGTGTTCAAATACAATGTCCATCTATTTGCCAGAGAATCACTGTTTACTTATTTATATCCATAATGATACATTTCCCCCTTAAAAAACCTGCACTATCCACAAGTTTCAAATCATTGAATCGTATCGTATCGCCATAATGAACCAATATTGTCCATGTATCGTATCGTCAACCATGTATCGTGATACGTATCGTATCGCTGTTCAAATGTATTGTTACACCCCTAGGTGGAAAGTATTATAATTTACAAATCATTTTGGTAGAACTGACATGGATGAAGTTGACAAAAAAACAAGAAACAGAATACATTGTTCCAGGCTTGGAACAATTAGTGTAGTTAATATATATTAACTAACTACACTAATTGTTCCAATATGTCCCAAAACAAAATCAGCACAGTGTGTAACTCTTCACAATCTGGTCCCAAAACTGATCAGAATTGGCAGGGCTGGGACATTCCAATAAAAATAGAGCACAACAAATATAGCACAACACAGGTGTGCACGCACATCACACGTACACAATCTGTGGTCGTTTTGGAAATTCAGAGCTGCTTTCTAGGATCACGCAGGGCGCACAAAGTGCATTTAAATGGTGATAGGCTTGCGCCACAAGAATCCTCTGTTTAAGGAACTCACAATGTCAAACATGGACGAAACTTGGCCACCAAACATGGTTGCTGGGGATGATTCACAGCTTAATAAGGAGACACTGGAGTTTATCTGGTCGAAAAGGAACTAAAACACAGTGGGAAGCAACACCAAGTTGGCAGACAGCAGCGCCTACTGTACTGATGGGGAATCACAGCTGATCTACTCAGCTGTAATACAAAAATACTGGAGGCCAGCCAGAATATATTTGGCAATGAATGTGCTATATATGACAATCTGAATGATACATGTTTATCACATTTCACGATACAGTAGGCTACTGTGTAACGACTTTTGAGTTTAAAGAAAATCTGTAGAATTTGTATAGCAAAATATTTGTTTTGTAGAAGAAAATGCTAAATCTATTTCAGGCAGAAATCAGCATGGCCTATAGGAGTTGTGTCATGATGTCATGTCAGACAGATGTTTTGGACATAAGGCCAGACTGAGATGGTTTGGACATGTACAGAGGAGGAACAGTGAGTGTAAAGTATCGGGGGAAGGATGTGGTAGGAACTGCCAGGCAGGAGGCCTACAGAGGAAGACTAAAGAGAAGATTTATGGATGTGGTAAAAGAGGACATGAAGCTAGTTGCTGTGAGGACAGGAGGCAGAGGACAGGGTGAGATGGAGGCAGATAATTCGGTGTGGCGACACCTGGAGGGAAAAGCTGAACGCAATAGAACAGGAGTATTGTTTTGCCTACTGGCTGCTTAGTGCTTGCACAACAAGTTTATTACTGATCTGTCCAGCGATTTGTGACATTATCTCCAGACACATGCAGTTAGTCAGTCAGTCACTCGGACATGCAACTCCTTACAACCACACGTCTGCGAGTAGTTGCAGTGCAGTGACAGTGGCAGTTGCAAGGAGTTGCATTGGTGTGACATCACATGACCTTAAAACTGTTTTGTTGCAAGGAGTTGCATTGGTGTGGTTTGGGCCAAAAACATATTATCGACCTCCTGACCTAGTAGTCTCTTAAGCGAGTCATGCCAGACTTTTGACTCACACAATTACCAAAGTCTGCAACAGAGGTGCATAAAATGATTCTGGACTGGAGTAAAGCGGATGCCCCATGCATGTCCCTTCGCTTTAGTTTAGTTTTTTCAGTCACACAAAATTGTCCTAATGTTTAAATCAAATTATTCAAAGCATATATATAGCTTGCCGCTTAGCAGAAATGAAAATTCAAAAATATATTTGAAAGATATTTTTAAAATATTTTCGAGAACGGAAATGACAAGTGTCAGAAATTAGTTTTCTCAGACGGGTGGCTGGCATCACCCATAGAGATAGGGTGAGAGGTTCAGTCACGCAAGACAGAGTAGAACCATGCACTGCTTCTTTGCTTGGAAAGGAGCCAGCTGACAGTAGGTGGTTTCGGGCATCTCGTTACGATGCCTCTCGAGTGTCTCCCTATGGAGGTCCTTGAGGAACGTCCCACTGGAAGGAGACCCCCGGGCAGACCAAGGATTAGATGGAGGGATCATATAGTATCTCCAAAATGTCCTTGGATCGCCTTGGAATCTGCCAGAATTAAGTATTCTTTTCATATCATTATTTTTAAAAAGACCTTTGAGGGAGGATAGCTTTGTCCATTTCAATCTCAAATAACATAATTGTAACCGTGATCACAGGTAGTAAGCAATTCTTGCTAATTCTCAAAGTAACCCTTGATTTAATGGCATTTCTATCTCTGGGAACCCAAATTGATATTGTTAAATCAATATTAATTTAATTCTGAGTTGTACAGCTCCTGTAAGCCATAAGGGACCGGGTCCATTTGGTTCCAAACTATCATTTAGCTGGGCACCCCCTGGAACTCCCTCAAGGACCCCACTTTGGGAACCACTGCAAAAAAAAGAAGAAAAAAAGAAAGAAAAAAAAAAGAAAAAACGAACCAAGCCACCAGAACAAAGTAGTTCCTCCTCTAGCGGAAGGAAGGAAGGAAGAGTGACTCCTGGCGGAGGTATATTGCAGTAGTTCCAGGCCCAGGCTCAGCTGATCAGTGAACGTTAGCAGGCTGAGCATAGAGAGACACAGACAGAAAGAGAGAGAGGAGCTGGTTGGTGGGATACTGTCTGTCTGTTACAACAACTACAACACTGGAACAAATAGGTAACAAAACAATCATACTCCACAACAACATTATATACTGACATATCATCATCATCCTTCCTGGCCATAAACAAAACGTTCGATATCTTTATAAATACATGTTAATATATTATGATCCGCCCTAACGGTTATAAATTAATGGTTCGTTTGTTGTGTTGTTGCGGAAAATGTCTCGACGAGTCATGTTCCTTTTGCTGGTGTGTTTAGTTGGAGATGCAAGAGAAAAAAATGTACCAGAGGCCTTCCATTTCGTTTTGTTGTTCAGCTAACTGGCGAGCTACTAGCGTGACAGTTAAAAAAAAATCTCTTCCCACTACAATAGCTCACTTTATGAATGTTTTTAACTAACCATTGTTTGTTTGTGTGTCGTTTGTCTACAACATGAATCCTAGTACTGGCCTCTCTTGTACTTGTCGAGTTGGCAGTTTATTTGTTAACACTGTTAGCTTCAGTGCTATAACTGACAACAACAACAACAGCAAGGCTTGAGTGCTAACGTCCATTAGCTGGCAGTCAGTGCCACAGCTTAGCCTAGCTGCTAGGCTAGGCTAAGCTAACTTCACAGTGTTTACCCATAGACTCGCATATATATATATATATATATATATATATATATATACCCTGCTGTAACCGGATATATTGATGCTGTCATTACAAATTATCCTTTAGCCAGATAATCTGAACAAATAAGCCATATCTATTAATACCACATCAACTTCACTTGACATAACAGCTTTGTCTTTTATTAACATAACATTAAGTATAATTAACCTCCACGGTGGAAGAACAAGAAGAATAGATCGATCATCGGCTGTCTGTCTATCGTGGTATTATTAAGTAATCTATTTGTCGTGTTGTTGTAACGTTGAACGGGTTCACACATTGTGAAACTGAATGTTAATTAAGTTTTTCTTAATCCGTTTTAATCAACTAGCTAGTTAAGCTGCTAATGGTAAACCATCATCATCATTGCTACAGTATAGTGCTAAGGACGGTGCTAATAATGCAGCAAGAAGTGAATAAATCTGGCCTTTTCCGTTGCTTTAGCAGCAGTTTATAACCTTATTGTGATCATAGCTATGATTTAGCTGTGTGTGTGTGTTCAACGTTGACAGCTGGTAGGAGTTTGATGTCACTGCCTGTGGGCCTCCTGGCTAGGCTAACTGTAGCCTAAGATTTTTAGACTCGTAGATTTTATATTTCTATTTTTTGTTTTTATTATCGATTGTGACATTTTCAATCGTAGATTGAAAATGGTCAGAATCAACCAAATGCATCTATACGAGAGTCTAAATGTCAGAATCGACTAAATGTATAAAAATCTACTAGAGTAAATCTTAAGGCTATTAAAAAGCTAACTGCTGGTTTGAGTGTTCGGCCCCATAAACAAACCAACCCAGACTGGTGGGCTCTTCTATCTTGCGCTAGACATTTATTATATATATATATTTTTTATTTCCCCCAAATGTAAGCTTTGCTGGTCAATCAGTTCAATGTCAGTCAGTCAGTCAGGGCACTTCTTCAATCTATCTATCTCCTGCCAGCCTGCAGGTCTTCCAGCAGCTCTTTATTTTATTATTATTTTACTGCTTTACATGAACAGCACAAACATCTCGTGTGAAGACATTATTAGTCCACACACACACACACACACACACACACACACACACACACACACACACACACACACACACACACACACACACACAGCCTTGCTTTTTGCTTTGCTTGCTGCCATTTTCCATGATGGGGAGAACATCTCATCTCATGCCAGGTGATACTAGTAGTTTCTCCACATTATAAAGGCCTTAATAATCATAATGACCTTAGGTGGTGTTGCATTGGATTTAATAATGTGGTGGGGGTCCGTCCTCAAGTCTATTTTAATGCATATCCAACCGGTGGTGCGGCAGCCCAGCTACGCATTTCCATGTCAGCCACAACACACGCGCACACACACACGCACACGTACACGCGCACAGGCACAGCTAACTGAAGTTAGCTCCCAACCAACCAACCACCGCACGGAACTTAAACCTAGGTATAGCCAGGGTCGCTTTTTAGTGTTTGTTTACCACTTTATAACCCCCATGCTAGATTATATCATTATTATTACGCTATTTAAAATCGTGTGTGTTTTGACACACACAACGATGCGGTAAGCAGCAGGAGTTTGTCCAGAAAGTGTTTTGTTACTGGCTAAAGAAAACGTATGGAATTAATATATTCTGAGTGCTAAAGAACACGTTAGCCTGACGATGCTAGCAGAATGTAGCATCCGAGCCAAACTACGTCAGAATGGTAGGCCTCTACTGTGTGTGTGTGGATCGTGGGGTGGTGTTATAAATCCTGAATTCCCCCTCATCATTGACGTGTTCGTGTTTGTGAATGGAATGGATGTTGCGTGTGTGTGTGTTGGCCCGATGTTTGCTTCGAGCTGTCGATCGTCTGCCGTTAGGTAATTATAAGCGTTTGTAATCGGACTGTGAGACGCCAGTTGTCAGAATGGACGAATAAACAAAGACGGAGGATGCACTGTCAAATGTAGGCCTGAAATTGCCTGGTGATTTTTTTCTTTTCTTTTGTGGCGTATTATAATTATCATGATTTTTAAGTCTGTCATGCAAGCTAAATTCCAGATTGTATATATTGTACCGTATGAACTTTATACACTATTGATAAAACGCCTTAGGATATGAAGTTTTTGCCTTTCCTATTGTAATCTGTCCCAGCAGTTCACTGGCAGGTAGTTTGACTCATGATGATGACATTAAGCTTATTTTCTAGACAGAGCAATGGTTTTCAACCCCCATTTGAAGAGATTTAGCCTTGCAGACCAAAAACAAAATAATGTGTCCACATTTCCATGCTGTATTGATGTTGGTATCATTAGGAGAGATAATAGGCAAACGGTGATCAAAATAACAATTATTCTACATTCTCTAATTGTATAGACATCTTGTAAATTAAGTAATGCAGATGTTCAACAATAATATGACTGTCATATTATTGTTAAACATCTGCATTACTGACAGTGATGCAATACTGTACCCCCCACCCCCCCAAAGGTCACTGGTGGTCCCCTGACCGCTGGTTGAGAACCACTGTCCTAGAGAAATGTACCCATGCCTGCTAATATGGTGTCCTTGTGACAATGTCCCACAATGCTGTACTGCCACTAATTGTTAGACATCTAGGGATGTCCAATAAGCAGCCATTATACAGAATACATAACTGATATATCTATAAATGCGCCATGACTCTGTCTGTATGTGTGTAATCCATGTAACCCAAGAACTGTTAGCCCCACTGACAAATTTGACACGTGTTCCACACCCCCACAGGGAGTGTGCAGTGCCCGGTGTCGGGTCGGTCTGACCCACGGGATGTCCAGAACCACCACAAAAGGCCTCTGCCTAGGCTCTGGACAGGGCCCCTGCCCAGTGTCCATATATGGAACTGGCATGTTCTGACATCACAACACTCCATATTTGGGCATGCCAACACGCAGAACTCCATATATAAGAATAAAGGGACACAGAGGGACACATACAGAAACATCCATATATGGGCATAAAAGGGACACAAACAGATGGGTGGAATGGGTACTCTGCATTGCTTGACAAAGTACTCTGTTCTTGATCACCCCTATATCTCCATATATGGATCTGACCTTTTCTGACATCACAACCTGGGCACGGCTCTAGTATATAAAAAAAAGAGACAAAATGTAAACGGTTCCCTCATCATATAATTTATGGCATGTCTGCTTTGACATATAATTAAGTATGGCTCGCTTCACTATATAGATCTTATCTGTTCCAATTTGATGGATTAGTACAGATTTAAATTCTCAATAGTCTAAATGAATATTCATAAACATTCCGATCTCAAAAGTAAAAACGTTTTTATTTATTTAAAAGCATAGTCATGCATTTTTAACCATTTTGTTGTCGATTTTGGTACGACGATGAAGGGCTATGACAATCTGTTCATAAGTATGGAGGGCAAGTGTACGACATGGTCTACCTGGTTAGGGTAACCTAACCCGTCTGTCAGACCAAAACATGTTGGCAGCCTGATGTAGAAAAATAAATACTGTGAATGATTGAGCTAAATAGTTTTTTGTTTTTCAATATATTTCCACTAATCTTACGTTTGGTAAATTCGTAGTCTTTAGTACAGTACGTAGATTTCAACCCTTTTCATATCGATGTCCATTATGTATTGGGCATTTGAGCCACGGTCCACCATTTGATGACATTTAGCCTTCCATGTTGTATTGATGTGGTACCATAGGAGAGATATCAGGCACACATTTATCAAAATGACAATTCTTCTACATTCTCTCTAATTGTGACTACTAGACGTTATAAATTAAGTAATGCAGATGTTTGACAATAATTGTTTGTTGCACACAATGTTTAAGGGTCTGTTTGGTTACCAGCTCTCCCATCATTTAGCTGGGGACCACCTGGAACCCCTTCTAGGACCACCGCTAGTAAACATTCTAAATGTTGTACTACAACATACTAAATGTTGTACTACAACATACTAAATGTTGTACTACAACATACTAAATGTTGTACTACAACATTCTAAATGTGGTACTACAACATACTAAATGAGTAACAGAGTTGTTTGTTTGTTGAATCAGGCCGTGTTGTATATTGCAGTAGGAAATCGTAGCCTTTTTTTTTGGGACACAGACCCTCAGAACTAGCATTTACACTGCAAGACATTCACCTAAAAAAGATCCCACCTGTACAGAAGAACAAGTTATACATGGCTTCTTATACCTGTAATAGGGCATATTCTGTGTAGTCACTCAGGTTTTAGCCTGTTTGATTGAATATATGTTCTCATTAACACATATCTGAAGTTTAGTTTAGCTTTTCTTGAGTGGTGAGGTGAGCCACAGCACGAAACCGACCAGGGAATTGGACAATAGATTAATCGTTTGTTGTTGAGGAGAGTCGCCAGGTCAGGACTCACGAACGACAACACAACCTCAAATTCCTCCAGTGCTGGTTTCTGTCTTTTAGTGTTGATTTTGACAGCAAATTTAGATTTTTAGTTGTAGTCTTTTGAATAAAACTTAATTTAGTCTTCTTGTGTTTGTCATCTGAAATGTTATACTGTTAGTCTAGTTTTAGTAGACTAAATCTACAGTTGATTTATTAAACTAAAATGTATTTTGTCGGGCCTTGATGTCGTCATAATGGCTGATTTTACACTTGGTTTCAACTTACATGCTGAAAATAGACAATCTACAAGCTCACGTGTTGTGAGCTTGTAGATCTGCTATTTGCAGCATGCAACCTAGTCTAGAATGTCCTGTCTTTTAGTTTTACTGGATCTCTTCTCCTCCACTAGTTCTACTGTATCTCCTCTTCTCCACTAGTTCTACTGGATCTCTTCTTTACTAGTTCCTCGCTAACATTTTAGTTTAGTTTTAATTTGTTGACGGAATTGGCAATATATAGTCTTTGTCACTGTGGTTTAGTTTTTATTCAGTTTTTGCCTGTGAAAAAGGTAGTGAGTCGACAAACATTTTTCGTCATAGTTTTCACCACACCCTCACATTCTTTCAATGCTCCTTCCTCCAGTGAATGGTAGTGTCTAGAAGGGTATGCCCCTTCAGGAGAGATTTGCCTAATTCCTTTTGCTTTCCCTTCCCTCCACAGTGAATGGTAGTGTCTAGAAAGGGTATGTCCCTTCAGGAGAGAGGTGCCAATGTCCAACCGGCCTAATTCCAATCCAGGGGGGTCACTGCGCCGTTCACAGAGGAACACTGCTGCGGCCCAGCCACAAGACCACACAGTCACGGGAAGGTGAGTTGACCCAATCAGAGTTGAACCAGTCACCCAATCGTTTTCAAGACCAGTAGATAGACCAGTGGTTCTCAAACGTTTTCATGTCGCGGACCTTAATGAATCTGTATTTGGATGTTGACCCCTATCTGAAGTATATCAAAGATTTTCAAAGAATGTCAATTGTTTTTGAAAATAGCTGTGTATCAGTTCACTTTGAGAACCTCCGCATTGAACCGTGAGGCGTGGGACCACCATAACTTTTAATGTACAAATTCCATTTGTACACTCAGAGTTGCAACCGGATCCATTTGGTTCCCAACTATAAATAATTTACCTGGCAATGCCCTGGAACCCCCTCAAGGACCCCTGGGGGTTCCTGGGCACCAGTTTGAGAACCATTGTATTAGACGGACTGTGCATATGGAAAGTTTTCAGACCCTTTCAAGTTTTCCTCATTTTGTTTCAGACTCAAAATGAAAGTCTGAAAAACCATGATCCACAATGACAAAGCAAAAACAGTTGTAGTTAGGGTTAGATAAACTATATTTATTATCATAATTATTCAGAAATATGTCCTCACTTAATGCCTGGTTAATCCACCTTCAGCCTGGCCTTGAACTTGACAGCCTTAGGTGTTGATTGATCCTACAAGATTGGCACACTTCTGGATGGGAGCATAGGTGCACGACTCATTTCATGTTCGTCTAAAGATGGGCCACTCTGAATTTACGGCTAGTAGCAGTGGGCTTATAGTGGCAGCAATCCATGTGGGCTCAGGGCGACAAAAACCACAGTGTGCGCAAAAGCATAATGTTGTTGCAAAAGGCTCTGTTCCGTTTAGCGTACAGTCGTTCACGTACCTACCTTTTACATTCAAGGACCCCCATACAGGTCCATTTGTATACTCTCAAAGTTACAAACCCGTACAGGGCCATTTGAGTGAGTGTTTCCAGTGAGCCAACATGCACAATAGCAGCACGTTGACCACAATGGAACAGAGCCATCAGTATCATCGGTAACACCTGTGAAGGAAGCAGGGAAGGGGCCCCGGAAGTAGGAAGAGTTATTCTGTGTGCATAGAGCCTATACTCTCAATCTCGCAGTTTGGTTTTCAATCTGACATACATTAACTATGAGACCTTATATAGACAAGTGTGTCCCTTAGTTATGGGCTGTTACTCCAGTTCGACACAGGTGGACTCCAGTCGACTTCCAGAAGCATCTGAAGGACCATTGGTAGAAGTGTAAATGTACCAAAGCTCAATTACAAGTGTCTTAATAAATGGTTAATGAATTCCACTTAAATGTAAATGGGTTATTTGTAATGAATTTAAAACACTCCAAAAACCTCTTTATGCTTTGTCACTGTGGGGTATTCTGATTAGATCGATTTGAAGAAAATATTTGAATCTATTTTAACATTAGACTGAAACATAAAATGTAGAACATTTACAAGCTTCTGAAAACTATGAAACCCTATGCACTGTATTCTTAAGATACCAGATTCACAGTTTTCTGAAAATCTGTAATGCATAACAATGCAGGATAACCTGGTACATTCTATAACGTTAATTCCATTGTGAAAAATGTGTCATTTATTTTGTGGTCTTTAACTTGACTATTAACTTTTATTACAGCTCACATTTACAACAAAACGTAATGCCCTTGGGAGCATTACTTTTAGTTGTAAATTAGATTATATTCTGTCAAAGGTTTCGATTCTAATGAGTTTTTGATTGAATATTTTATTAACCGTACAAGTTATACAATAATGCTAAAAGGATAACCCCAGACCCTGTGGTCCTATGTATATTCAATTAATCGAGATTAAAGTAGCCAAAAGCCCTAAGGAAAGGAAATGATTAAGATTAATTTATGTGTGAGTGATTAGTAGTATACACAAACCCACACATGTTGCTTGGTCTTTTTTAATTTCCAACCTTACAGGTTACAGTCAGAGCAGGTAAAACATAAAGCAAATTCCCCTCCTGAAAGTAGAAGACCTAATTCTAAGGCTCCCAAAGCCACGTCCAGCTCAGCCTCTGGCCAGTCCAGAGGGCACAGCTCAAGAAGGTACCCACCCCTTCTCTCTACTTGGCACTCGGTGTGTGTGCGCGTATATGTGGGGGATGCACTGGGTGTTTTTATTTTTTTCTTCTTAATTTTTCAAATAAGCATCACTAGAAAAAATGCATAAAGAACACTTCTCCTTTTGTTGTACTTTTTTTTTTTAACGGATGGGACGCTTAAAGTTGTTTTCAACCTTTTTCATGTCAAGGTCCATTATTGATTTCTGCATTTGAGCCACAGACCACCATTCGACATTTAGCCTCTCAGGTGCAAAACTTAGAATATGTTGTCTTAAGGCTTTGGATAAGATTTTGCCCACAATTCCATGCTGTATTGATGTGGAGATAATAGGCAAACTATTATTCTACACTACATTCACTAATGTGGAGACTTCTTGTAATATTAATGCAGATGTTTAACGAGAGGTGTACATTTTAGTTAAAAGATCTATCTATCAAATGTAGGTAACAAAATGGGTCCATTTGGTTACACAAACTCTCCTTTTAGCTGGGGATCACCTGGAACCCCCTCAAGGGCCACTGGTTGAAAACCCACTGGTGTACACACTGGACTAATTAAAAACAAAGTATTTTAAATTAAGAATATCGATTGTAATTGTAACTCATACCAGGCTTTTTAGTATTGCATGCTCATTCTGTTTTTGATAATGTGACTGTCAGCAGTTCTCAGGATGGATTAATTAGTTCCACAAGTGTTTCATTCAATTATGTGACGCATGCTATGCTGGCGCTGCTTTTTCTACCGTCAGTGAGGTGCCAGCATGCTGTGTCACTAGTAGTGACAGCTCAACCACTCTTTTCAGAGCCATGCTTTTAACTTTATCCATTTAAACAATTCATGTATCAATGTTCCAATGTTCTGGCCGCCATGAAACAGCAAAACAAGGGTCACATTGAGGGATAATCAAACCCTAACCCTATTCTACATATAAACATATGTTTCACTTACATTTTAAAAACATTTCCAGTTTAACTTTATTTTAAACACTTGTCTTGTGTGATCTGTTCGTAATGAGACCGCTGGCTTTGTTAGCTGGGATCAAGCACCGACTTCATTTGCGTTGTATGTACAGTACAATACAGTAGCGTTGTCAACACCGGTGCTGTGTACTGCAAAGTTCATTAGTATTAAATATGACGGCATACTACCTTGTTAACCATTAACGCCCATTTGCACACATTTGCAGCCAAAAAAAATGCCCACACGCCCATCCCTAGGATCCTTTTGATTTTCTTCTGTAGATCTGAATGAGGTTGAATGAGGCAGTGTTTGTATATGATGACTTTTATCATTTGTAAGTTTGAGGAATGTCCTCCTAAAATGGTCTCTCTTTTCCCCACACTCTTGACAGAAGCGGTCTCACTCTTTCCGTGGCTTCATTTGTGCTTCAAGACGACCCAGAGGCTGCAGGGACATCGGAGCAAGAGCGCCCAGGCCACCAGTCCAAAAGCAAAAGTACCCGAGGGCTAAAGAGAAGTTTGGCCTCCGACCACAATAGTACCTATAGCCCAACCCCTTCTAAGAAGTCCAAATCACTCCCGCCACCCAGCGACAATACAGTCGAGACCAAGAAGGGCCCGGCCAAGTCCAAGAAGAGACCTCAGGCACCGGAGCCGCCCGCGTCCTCGGGCCGAGGCCAGAGTAAGAAGAGCGGGGCCTCTGGGCCCTCCCCCTCACAGAAACGGAAGAAAGCAGACCCCCTCCCCGCTCTGAGCAGCGCAGCTGGGTCCCTCCCCAACCGTACAGAGGGCAGAACTGCAAAACCCACCAAGCTGGCTTCTAAATCGGCCGCCTCAGCCAAAGCTGGGTGTAGCACGGTGACGGACT